>JASAND010023918.1:0-11348 GCA_030248195.1 Trissonchulus latispiculum
GTGTATTTAACATTCAAGTCTTTCCCTATTCTACCAAGTTGGTTGCCCGTCGAGGGCATTTTCCCCCCTAGTATATACATTTGGTCTGCTGGAAAGTAACGTACCCCTGTAGTCTTGCTTTCTATAATAGCATTGCGTATCATAATTGTTTTTTTCTGGCTATATTTTAGGTACTTGGACCCCATATCCGAAAACAACAGCAACAGCAACAACAGCAACAGCAGCAGCAAAATAATTGCAGCAACAGCAGTGCAGCAACTCACAGAGGCGGGGCAGCGGGAGGAGAGCAGGCAGCGAGCTCGTCGGCGTCTGGGCGACGACCAGAGAACGCGGACCCGACCACCAGTGACCATTCCTTTCCCGGGGACGATTTCTTTGAAGTGCTCATCAAGTGTCAGGTTGGTTTGGGCTTTCTTTCTGAGCTACTCTGGTGTAGGCTAAACTTTTTTTCTGTCACCTAGAGGGTAGACTAAGCTGTAGCCAGTTGTATCCTGTACTAAGTTGGCTGTCCGGCACACGTCGGCACACGTCGTAGTTTGTAGTTAACACCGTCAGTTATGTACCATTCAGAGAAATCGGAATTGTCCAAATGCAAACTAAATAAATAATCACTAACCGAAGTTAGACGTACGTATATACGTAAAACGAAGAAGTCTTGTTGTTTGTTGTTCCAGTGTTTAGTGCTGCTTTGTTTCGTTGAACCTTTTTCGACCTATCCTTGTTTCAGGGTTCTCGCATGGAGGAACAGCGTAGTGTCCTGCCCAGTAAGGATGGTGCGGCCGCCTCCTCGGGCTCCTCTGGGGCTGGTGCCGGTGCCGCCACCGTCAATGGCGGGGGTCCCCCGATTGAGGGAAATGGGGGTCCGACCCCCGCTGGGTCTCTGACGGTCCCCGATGATGATTTCTTCCAGCTGATCATGAGAATGCAGCGTGGACGGTAAGATTTTCCTAAGACTGTAAAATGTTTTGAGATTTCTTTGCCTTTTTGAAATGGATTCCTTTCAGTTTCAGTTTATGATTTTTAAAAATATTCGTTTTTTTGTGTTTTTGAGCACATCCTTCCGAATGCCGTGTCAGGATGGTTTGCTCTGCTTTTTTGTTGTTGTCAGACCTTTCTAGCCAATAATATTGTGTGCCTAAATTTTAAGTAAAACGTCACTCGTGGTCCTTGTTGCGCTGCTCAAATCTAGATTTAGTTTACCACATGTTGTCCCGAAAAAAATTGCTCAAATCTGTCCTATTTTTTACTCGTTGTGTCTATTTTGTTTGCAGAATTGAAGAGCAACGTGCCCTTCTGCAGCAACCAGGCGGTCTGGCCCTGGACGGTGCGGCCGCCCCAGACTCAATCAGTCTACAGACGGATGCAACCAGTCTGGCCAGTCACCGGGGGGCCGGGGACGGTGCCCTGCCCTCCCCCTCTGACCCCCCGGCCCCGCCCCCAGGCCCCGGCCCCACACCTGGTGACTCCTCACCCCCTGGAAAGGGATCTCCGACCACAACGGCAGCTGGCAACAACAAGGCGGCCCATAAGCGAACTGCCTCTCATAAGATTAAAAAATGACTAGGATAGGACTACAGATTGGACCTCTTCTCCTGTTGGTGTATAGGCGCTGAAAGGGGTTAGATATTTGTTTTCTTGGATTTTTTATTGTTTGTTGTTTGCTGGGCTTGGTGCCCCCCCTTCTCCCAACCTGTTCTACTTTCTTTGTGACGATGTTAATTTTTGCGGTAGCTCTTCTGTTTCCACCAGTTTTGATAAAATTGTGACCGTAAATTTTGGTGCAAAGTTTCATTCAAGATCTTTGATTATTTGATAATTCTGATTAGATTATCTTAAATTTTTAAATTTGTTCCAAGTTGCGTTTTTTAAACTTTTTTGTTTTGATTATACCCTGTATGCTCCGTAGGAATCTCCGTTTTTCTAGATTTTCCGGTTTTTATGTTAAATCTTGAAGATGACATGTATATGGCCGAAGCTCTATTATTATAGTCTATTTTTTGTGTTCAACTTAAGTGCATGCATTGACCAATTACTTGTTCTTATATTTGCGTTGCAAACCTGTATGTTTTAATTGCTATTACTTACCTTTCAAATATTTGGAAGGTGTTGTCTTCATGTATTTAGGTAGTATGCTGCAAATCTGGTTACCCAATTTTTTGGCTTTCAGTTAAAATTAGGTTTAAATTATCTGATTTTTGTGTAATTTACGGGTTAATAGACAGTTTTTACCTTCTTTTTGATCCAATGTTTGGGAATTTTCTTGCCACCGATTTGAGGCTCAGAAAAGTTGTTGATTGCATTATGTTGCCAAACCTTGTGTTGTGGTTATGTATGTACGTATGTGGGTAGTTACAAGTCAAGGTGTCAACTAACGTAGGTGAGTATTAGTTGCGCTTTCTCGCCTTCCTGTAAAATCGGATGTTCTAGCTAAATCTTACCAATCTCAGTAGCAAATAAAACGGAAAAACTCCAACAACGAGATTTGAACTTTTCCTTTCTAGCGGCTATTTTTAAGTCATCTATGTGTTTTGACACTTTTTCGTCTATAATAATATTATTATGTTGAAACTGACCTAAGGTACGACTGTACTTTGGTACACAATATGTGCAATTTTTTGGTAGCATTATGTCGTTTGTTGAAAAATTTAAACTGTTTATTTTACTTATATTTTTATGCAACAAGTAAACATTTATTTTTGGCCAACTGCTATGCTACATGTCCGTATGTCGTCTGCGTATATAAAAATATTTTAAACTCCGATGCACACAGAATGTTGGAATTTTGTTGTTATTTTATTGTTTATGAGCTTTGAGGTTGTTATTTTTGGTGTTCTTTTGTTTTTCAACCAAGTTTTTTGTGAAACAGAGATTTAAGTCTGCTTCAAGTTTTTTGCAGTTAAGTCTGGAGGGTGCTTTCAGCTTTTTTTTAATTGAATGCATGCTCCAGAAAAAATTAATTATACGTGTGTAATATTTTAACACTACTTGTTATACGTTTCACGTGTTGCGCGGGTTTCATTTTAAGTGAACAGCGTTTTCAAAAATTGATTATGTTGCATCGTGTTATTTTTTGTATAGTGGTACTTCTATATTGCAACTTGTGTGTTAGTGCGAATTACTGATTAGTCTAATTATTGTTCTGCTGTTTTAAATGTATTATGTTGGTATATATTTTAAATGTATATTACATTATTTATTTGCACATCCTTTTTTCTCAAAATGTGGTTGAAATTTTCTGTTTAAAACTGGAACTTTTCTAAGAGTGAGTGTCTCAAGCCATAATATTTCCTTTGGAATTGAATTTTAATTCAAACCATATATGCATAGTACTAGTTTTACTTCAGTTAACACTTTTTTCATTCTTATGTTACATACCTAACCAGATGTGTGTTGTATGTTCTGACCGGTGTTTTCGCGTGTTATTTTCATCTTGTGGTAAACTAAACCAAGACCTCTGCCTATGTAGTTTCCCCTTGGTTTACAATTGCACTATGTGCTTGGAAGGCTCATAGTGAAAATTAACTTAAATTGGTTTCACAATTGAAAAATGTTACATAGTAGGTAGGTACGTCATCTGGGAGTGACAAACTTTTTACAGCACAAGTTTGTTTGGATTAACTAATTAACTAATCTAATTAAAATAGGGATTCCACTGCGTTTTTGCTCAAATTTGATTGATATTTTGAAGTTACCTACCTTCTCAAGTTTTTCTATTCCTGATTTATCAGTTTCAGTCTTAGCAGTTAGCACATATTTTAACTCATAGATTTTTGAGTTGCACGCACATTTATTAGGAGATTGATTTTTGAGTTGCACGCACATTTATTAGGAGAAAATCTTATGTTGCTAAATATATATTGTGACAAGTAAGTTTGAAGTAATTGAGGTATATAAACTGAAGTATGTAGCATACATGTATAAATGGTTTTGTTTCTGTTTGTATGTAACTTGTAACTTGTTACCATTTCTGTGGTTATTGTCCATGTTATTAGCAGATAGATCGGACCCAATCAATGCTTGTCACAGTAAATTGTGTTGAGTCGTGTTGTAAGGTAGGGCAGAAAGAAATACCTAGGGAAGAGGAAGGAAATAGTAGTGTAGTTTTCCGGCCAGTGGTCGGCCGTCATATAGCTGAGTCATGTTGGTCCGTCCAGGTTTCCGGAAGGTGGCAGTCGGCATTTCACTTGCAATCTTGCACTGGAAACGTGCGAAAATTAGCATGAATTTGTTGTTTAGGATTCAGTTCTGGTTTTTCGATTATTAATCTTTAGTTTAAAGCAAACGCCAACGTACATTGAGTTCTCTTTCAAACTGCACAACTTTTAACCCAACACTGGATAGCCTCAACAATAGCACGAATTTTCAAAATTCGAATGCATTCGTTGGGTAGGAATCAAAAGTTTTACCAAAATATGGTTTTTCGACATTCTTTGGTTTAAGGTGGTGGTATTGTTTACCGCACTAGTTTAGACTGAAAAATTCTAATGGTAACCTGTATATTTGTCCTCTTTAAATAACCAAAAACTTGCATATTCTCAAAAAATGTAGCTTTCATGGTTCGCTGGTAGGTAACTCACAAAATGGAAATATCAAATTTTGAACATGGATTACTTTCGACTTAAGAGAACTAAAATTCGTATGCGAAGACAGGAATTGTCCGGGGATTTTTCTTTCACAAGAAGTTTCTATGGTTTAAATACTATAAAATAGAAAATTCAATTTATGCTTGATTTTTCGAGCATTCGAGAACAGAAATTAGAAATTTCAGACTCTAAATTCTAAATAAATCGAAGAAAAATTTTAGGATTTAGAACGTTAGAATTTCAGTTTCTTTAGAAATGTCCGGGGAATTTTTTGTCATCTTAATTTTCTATTATTTAGATAATAGAAAATTTTGCTTAAATTTTATGTTCTATGCTCTAAATTTTAGATTTTAAAAATTTAAACATTAGGCTTTTACAATTAGATATTTAGATCTATGAACTTAGGATTTTAGACTTTAAAAATTTTTTAAATTGGTTTCTAAAGTCTAAACTCTAAATTCTAAAGTAAAATCCAAAATTCTAAGTCCAAGCATTTAATGTGTGCATTTTATTTATTTATTTTTCTTTTCTTATTTTTTCAGTTTATTTCGTTATCTTTATTTACTCAATGCAAACAGAACCAATGCAGTCCATCTTTATGATCAACCCCTAAATTTTATGGTTAGCCAAACCCAGGGGCCGATGTTATCAAAGTCGGGTTGAGTTCAGCCCGGGCTTAGCCCATTTTTGGGTTAAACGCTGAAATTTTGGGGTTGCCTGAACCCCGATGGTCAACCAATGTCATCAAACATTTTTGGGGTTGCGTTAGCTTCACCCGGATTGACGTACTTCAACCCCAATTTCAACCCAGTTTTCAACCCCAATTTCATAAAGCAGCCTAGTATGAAGAGAAGCTATGAAAGCTGTTGCTGCTGGCATGTACGCACTATGTAATAATTACTAAAAGATTATCAAGTTAACAGTCAGTTTAAATGACACCAAAGCCACAGTCGAAATAATATCAAAATAATAATAATAATATCAGCATCAGAAAAGAAGTTCAAGCGGAGGCAGAACTAAACCCAATTTTGATGACATCGGCTCAAGATGTAATTTTCTCGAACAAAATAGCCAAATTGCAAAGGTTCTAAAAGAAATCCACAATAAAAACTGGTGCTGTGTGTCGACTGTGTTACGTGGTTTGTTAGGGAAATTCTTTATCCAAGAAACGCTTTAAGTATGTCAGAAAAATTAGGAAATCGATCTCATAAAGCGTTTTACGCATAGCTTTGTAATGAGGCGGCGTGACGTCAGTCCTCTAAAAATATTAATGTGTGTGTTTGAATTTATTTTGGATTGAAATAATGGTAGAAATGGTATTTTGAAAGTAATTTATAATGTGTGAAATTTGCATTGAAATTATGTTCTGAAATTGTCTGAAAGTCTTAGTCAAAATGATTGTGTGTCTATGTAGAAATTACGTATATGTGTGTCAGCCAGCCTAGTCAATAGGTGGCGCTGTGTATCTGTCTATTTTCGCTAAGAGTCTCTCCCAGCTTCTCTCTTTCTAAAGGGGTCTTAAATTCAACCAATCAAATTCATTCACGTCTCTTTTAAACTAGTTTTATCTTGTCTAAAGTCTGGCCCTTCAGTCTTGTGTTTTGTTCTCGCCGTGAGTGGTCGTGTTTTTACTGCGAGCTCCCATATACTGCCCTTTATTTGCTGTGCTATTTTTGCTTGCTTTACTCGTCCAAAGTGGGTACCACTTTGGACTTTAGTACGCTCCAGGGTGACCCTGTTGAGCTACGCCTTTATTAGTACTTTGTATTGTTCTCTTATACTTTTTCTTTAAATATTTGCTATTTTACACTCTCTTTGAAGCTCTTTTAAAATTTATTTTGACAGTTTAGGTTTCTCGTGTTAGGTTAGCTCTCTTCTAGTTTATTCATTGTAGTGTCCTTGTTTGGTAGTAATTACTGTATCCTGTATTCTATTTTCTATTCTTGTTCTATTGCTTAGTTAGGCTATTTCCTACACTGTAGTTTACTCAAAATTTATTGCACGCTTTTCGGGGTTCGCCCCTTTGTCCTGCATAATTTTAAAAGTAAATGTGGTCTCTTTTTGGACCAATTTAGGGCGTCTTCTTAGTTTAGGTTTTTGTATTAGTATTGTATATTCGGTAAGTAGGGTTTTTTCTGAGGATAATTGGGTAGGTAATTAGTTGTTTTAAGTATGTATATTTCAGCAAATTTGGGGTAGATTCTTTTTATTTTGAGTCTTTGCTCTTCATCGGCGGTTAAACTCCGTTCGGTAGGTTTCACTTGGCCAGTTTTGGCGAGGTTAGTTAGGTCGACTGGAACCACATCTCCTCCAGGTTCGACGTTACCCTTGCGCACAGTTTCCCACTCGTAAAGTCTGGTTGTTCGTACACTTCCAACTTTACAGCGTGACGTAATCAATACTGTTTGCCGAGTTAGTACTGAGCCGGACTGCATTGGTTCTGTTTGCATTGAGTATATAGTTTTAGTCCAAAATGCACACATTAAATGCTTGGACATAGAATTTTGGATTTTACTTTAGAATTTAGAGTTTAGACTTTAGAAACAAATTTAAAAAATTTCTAAAGTCTAAAATCCTAAGTTCTATAATCTAAACTTCAAGTTTTAAAAGCCTAATGCTTCATTTTCTAAAACCTGAAATTTAGAGCATAGAACATAGAAATTAAGCAAAATTTCCTATTTTCCAAATAATAGAAAATAGAAAATTAAGATGACAAAAAATTCCCCGGACATAGAAAAATGTTTAATTTCTAAGTGCCTATGATCTGAATTTAAAAACATTAAATTAGATTTGGAAATTAGTGTCCGGGGAATTTTTTGTCATCTTAATTTTCTAATTTCTAAAGTTTAAATCATAGAATTATTTTCAAGTTTTTGGCGAATTTCTGGGCAATATTATAGGAAATAGGACTTAAAATCGTTGGATTTAAATTTTAAAACTATAAACTTTAGATCAAAGAACTTTAGGATTTAGAATCACAATTTTTTATACACCATAATCTTAAATTCTAAGGTTTAAAACGAAACACTGAAAGTGTCTATGTCCAATTCCTTAAATTCCAAGTTGCTATAAAAGCCACGTTCAGCACTAGAACATAGAACCATAGGACTTAGACTCATAGGACATAGAAAATCGCAAAGATCAATCGACCAATCAGAAAGCCCTTCAGAAGGAAGCCAACCAATCAAAATACAGATTTCGTAATAGCTGAAATTGAAAGTTGTTGTTTCTTTATTTGAGTTATTAGTGTTGGCAGTAACATGGACGGGGTGGATTTTGATCAAGTTTCTCAGTTAGTTAATCGTGGATTCACCGCAAAACAGATAGCTCAATTTTTCCAAGCCCAATATCCTGACATTCGAGGATTTTCTAAATCATCGGTTGACAGATATTTGAAACAAAATGGTCTGCAACTAGTGAAGTTTTCCGAATCCGATGTCGATTCTCTTGTTGAATCTGCTGTCTCTCGCGTTGGTCCAAATGCTGGCCGTCGATATGTGAAGGGATATTTGGCTGCAGCTGGTATTCACAGGATCAATGAACACAAAATTAGTTGTTCCCTGAAGCGCTTGAATCCTCAATCCCACGAAGCTCGGCATTTTGGAGTCAAGAAAAACACTAATCCTGTCCCGTACTCGGCTAACTATTTTGGTCATCGATTACATATGGACCAAAACGAAAAGTTGGTACAGTTTGGTGTTACCCACGTCGCTGCCATGGATGGATTTTCCGGACTAATTACGGCCAATGCAGTCATGCCAATTAAAAACAACATCACTATTTACAACGATGTTTATAAGGCATCAGTTTCATCTTATGGAATGTGGGACCAGGTAGCAGGGTTGGGTTTTCCAGAAAATGTTGTTCCCGTTTTTTCCGATAAGCCAAAGCAAAATTACATTCTACGGCAATAGAGCTCTTGAGTAGAAAGGGGGAAATTTAAACAAATATACGCAAAGGTAACTTATCTAGTCATTTTTAAAGAATTTCCAAACTTGTCATCATTTCCAAACTTTTGCGAAGGGAGCGGAAAACAGCGGGAAAGCAGATTTTTTTCCGGTGCTCAACCCTGCGAGATTAATTGTAATTGTGTAATTGTTTTACAGTAATCAAGAGTACATAAGAGTATGCCACTAGGCAATCAAGCAAAAACTATGCTCTGCTCGCTAACGGCTGACTCCCTCGCGCATTCCCGCATGTACAGCTTGAGTTTTGAGCTTGCTAAGCGTATTCCGAATGAGCCTATCCTCGTTTCGACCGCGTAGTGATTTGCGTGGGGTCTGCCGTTAGCAAACAAAGAAATTTTTGCAGTAATGTTAACTGTATGTTCCATGTGGGCAAGGAGTAAAGGGTAAGCTGAAAGTTATGGGGACAGTATATTTTGGGCGGCGATTTTTACTGGCTTTTCAATTTCTCTTGTTCTTTTAGATTGTCGTGGATGGTGGATCAGAATTCAATTTGACGTTGGCTGTTCAAGGCGCACTGGAGGAGTATCGGAGAAATCGAGGGTGTCTTCCCTACAGACAAATCCCATCCACCAAAAATAATAGAATTGAGAGATTTTGGCCGGAAGTCAACTCCAGAATCAACTATCCAATCAAGGACAGCCTTAATCATATGGTTGATGTAGGCTTGATTGATGACAATGATGATATTGCCAGATTTGCTTGTTCCTTGGCTGGCTGTGAAATTGCTAAAGCTGGAATGTCTATCCACGTCGATGTTAGAAACAATCACAGAATTCCTAGTAAGATGATTCGCTTTCCAGGTTTAGGCAAAAACAGCAGTTGCTCTTTGGGATTCCAGGAATTCGGCGGCGCTAGGAATTCGGACTTAATTGCTGCTTAGATGCCACGTAGTATCACTAATTACCTATTACCTAGTATCACTGCCTTAACTACACTGCCACAACTCCCACTTAACTTAATCAGATTTGTTGCAAACAACAGTAATATTTTGCATTTTTTCAGATCGAGGAAAGCCTATCATTCTGATGCAACAAAACTTTGGGTGTGCTCCAACTCCTGAAGCTCTTCCTTCAGCTATGGAAGCAGCTGAAGGATACAGACGAAATGGTGGTACATTGACTAATCCATCGTCTTTTGGTTACGATCCTTTGGAAGGAAACGAAGAAGCTAAACTCATTCGGACGAATCGCATGGCTGAATTCGGCTTTACTTCCTCAGAAATTTATGGATTTTTGGTGAATTCACAAAGTGCAATGTTTGAAAATTATGTTGAGCACTGTTTGAATGTTACTAGAGTAATAGCGAGTCAATATTAATTAAAGGTCATTTGCTTGCGTCACGACTGTCATAATAAATAAAACGATCTATTCTTAATAAAAGTTATAAAAGTTAAGATTGGTCAACTACGCCCAAGTGTACTTGATAGTTGTGGGTCCGACACGCTGGATCAAATTCTATAGTTTAAGACTTTTCAACCAATTAATTCACTAGTTCCTACTGCTATTTCCCACACTTTCAACACTAATTTTTATTTTTCTACAACAACACTTATCATCACCTAAACAATAAGTCAAGTAAAACAAACTGAACACAGACCAAGCTATCCTTAAGCATAAAACAGTATATATAACTAAATTTTTATAACAATGAACAAAAGTACAAACATTAATCTTAAGCAAGATCTCTCTCTTGATCGTCCTCCTGATCCTGCTGTTGATCTTGACGTTCTTCCTCTTCTTCACTATCTTCCGCAGCCTTTAAACTGCGGCAAGCAGCTAATAAATCCTTTATTCCACGTGCTTGTGGAAAAGGTTCATTAGCCTCTGCTTTGCAATGGGGACAGATCTGACGTTCAAGCATCCATCTGCTCAAGCAGGATTCGCAGTGGAATTTTCCGCAAAACGCACACATGACAGGATTTCCATGGATTAACTGACGACATATTACACAAGTAAGACACTCCATCGCTATTCGAGGAATTTTCATCCGTTTTGATGTTGTATCAATAATTCGCAAGGCTTCATCTAATGTTTCCTTGGAAACGGCCGGCATCTTGCTTTTTCGGCTTTGTGTTGGACCATCACTTCTGCTTGCAGGCACGCAAGCAAAGTATCTGGCCCTGTTACTGCGAAACCAGAAATCCAAACCTAAAATTGGTAAGATCAACAATAACTCTATCAACTATAGCTCTACTCAAAAAATAGCTAGCAGCACGCTCGGAGCAGTGTTAGGTCAAAAAGCATGTCTTCGTGTCTTTGAATTAAAACGAATGTAATTTGAAGTGGCTGGAACGGCAACTGAGGCTGGAAATGAATAAATTTTAGTTCAAAAACATATAAAGATATGCTTGAAAATGCTTTTGCTTTTGCCAGCCACGCTTGTCACACTCTTATCTATTATGTACTCTTGCTTTCCTAGCCAAATGCAACTAGCCAAATAAGCATAACCTTTACTTCAATCACCAGTCTCTGACTAAAACAGTTTGCAATTCCCGCTTAAGGGGGGGGGTCGCTTTGGGTCAAAATCGATAGACACGGATTTCGCTCATTTTCACACACAATATAGGTACATATGTTCTCAAAAACAAGACAAAACAGTAGAGTTCGAAATCAAACTGTGGCAGAGATATACAGTTATAAATTTGGAAAACTTGAAAATCACTGTGATTTGCCCTCCAAATCGGAGATGGTCGAAAAATCGGCCAAAACGCAACCCCCCCCCCTTAAGTTACAGACCAGAAGTTCGCTTAAGTTACAGACCTGAAGTTGACTCCTGATAGTCAATTTTCATGCCACTC
>JASAND010023920.1:0-32975 GCA_030248195.1 Trissonchulus latispiculum
ACAAATTTAGAAATAAGATTTAGGGGTTAAACTAACAAGTGTAGGAATTTTATTAGCCATAGAGTCATAATGTCCTTACGGTGGCATGGCCGTACAGTTCACAGTAGCAACAGTCACAGTGCTTTCCACCACCAGCACTGTCCCCCAGATGACCATCCTTTCCTCGAGGCCCTGTAGGGGGCGGAGGCGGAATATCACCGGCAGGGACTTGTCCGGCGCCCCCCTTATGGATCTGAGCCGCAGCGATCGCAGCGGGCAGTGATTACGGCTGAACGGCGACTCCGTCAGTCATGGACCAACAATTACTCCCTCCACTGTCATCATCCTCTTCATCCGGCGTTCCGTCCGCGTCCAGCTCACCTGAATCAACACACAGCTAATGAATCAATTAACTGATTAATTTATTAGCTAATTACCGTCATCTGAAGCTTATTAATTGTTCAACCATCGTTGGATAATTATTATTATTTGATGTAAACTCCGAACAACGGCGTTGTGATTAAAATAATTAACTTTGATCATTTGATAAATAATAACAAGGAATACTCAAAATTTTTGGACAAATATGGAATTTCCAGTGAAAATTCGAAGGCTCGTCAAGCCTTTTCTTGGCTACTTTCTTTTCAAGGCCGAAGCGCGAAATATTTTGATTTTTATCCATTTCTAATTTTTCTGCTTAATTTTTTCTACCTTGGAATCGCGACGGCGGGGAGGGTGGTACCCCCACTGGATTTACCTCCGGCACAAGACACAGGGTTGTACTAACTTGCCTAAATAGTCGATAGGAAAACGGAGCTACATAAAAGTACCTTCCAGGAGTAGACTGGGATCAGCGGGAAACATGAGATGAGAAGTTTCCGGAATTCCTTTGAGGTTAGGCTGTTGCCAGTTTGAAGTCGACGAAGCATTTCCTCCTGAATATCCTCACTGATACCGCAGACACGAAAGGCTTTGGTCAATTCTTCCTATAAGTGATTGCAACAAAACTCCAAAGTCGACAGTTTAAATTTAAAAATCAGGACAGGAAAGAAGGGAATTTGCCCAGCCCCAGGTCTAACGCAAAACCAATCAAAACACTAACGTCTATTATTAAAATATTAATTGAAACTGAGGCCATAAAATTACAAAGGTTAATAAACTTACAATCTGACTAGCAGCGGCCGCATTGCCGTAGAGAGCCTCTCCGGTCAGCAGAGTTCAGGAGGAGGAGGAGGAAGTGGATCCATCCTTCCGTTCATTGAGACCAATGAATCCGGAGAAAATGGCCGCAGCTGCCGTCTTACGGATGCCAACTGCCGCAGTGGCGCTACTCGCCGACGACGAGGATCGAGAGGAGGGAATCCCCCCGCCACCGCTCAGGCCACCCTCCTTCTCCTTTCCACTACCGCCGGTCCCACCGTTGAGGGAGGATCGGCGACCGCGCCGGGACGGAGGAAGCTGCTGTAGCAGTGGTCTTCTGAGTGCCACTTCGACTACCGCGTATATTTCTAGAAATGAATGAATGATTACTACATTAAAGCCCTGGCCAAATACGCGGGAAAAGGCGCAACATGTACAATAAATACAAGTAAATCATATAATGTCATTTTTTGAGAGAGAGTGTGTGTTGTGTGTGTGAGCCTGCCTGCACTAAGGAAGAAATGTCTGTTAATTCATTTCAAAAATGTAACAGCAAACTGAAAACATTTAGTAAATCTTCGATTATGGTACCAAACATACCTGATTCTGTGCACCAGAACCAGATTTGGCAGTGCTGGATTCCTGACCAATAGGCGGCTCTGAGAGCCAAAGGCGGCGGCGGCAGTTCATCACGTATGCCGACGTCAGAGCTGCCATTAATCTCTTCCGTAGTCGGTTTTTCCTGTTTCTTCTTGACTGCTGTGCTAGTCTTAGCGGCGGCAGAGGCAGTTCCTGAGCTAGCTGTGGGTGATGTTGACGAGGTTTTGGCAGTAGTAGTACTACTAGATGCAATGGTAGTCGACGAAACTGTAGCTGTCTGTTGAAGGGCAGCGGATAAGGCTAAGACTCTACAGACGGGATCCATGTGCAGATTCCAGTCACCATGAGCATTGCTACGATGCTTTTCTGCCCGGGCCCTGAAACAGACAACAGTGTAAAAACAATGCTTGGGAGGTGGCAGGCGAAAATGGTCGTCATGAGCTGGCTTTTTCCTAGGCAAAAATTTCTGGCGGGGGGGGGGGGGGGGGGGAAGTCTGGGGGTCCCCCCCCCCCCGAAAGGTCTGGGGGGGCTCGGATTTCTGGGGGGAAGAAAAATTTTGAAAAAATGCCTAAAAATAGCTATTTTTTGCTGCCGAGCTAAAAAATTAACTATTTTTAACTTAAATTTAAAAAGCTTAAAATACCTAAAAATGCTTAAAAATGGGTAAAAATCCGGCGAAGCCGGAAAAAATTTTCAAAATTTGCCCTCAAAACCCTATATTTCCGGGCACTTTTGGGTGGGGGGGTCTGGGGGGGGGAAGGCCCGAATCCTGGGGGGGGGCGATTCTGGGGGGGGGGCGACCCAAGTCTGGGGGGGAACGAATTTATAACGACTTATACATTTTGATTTTTATTATGTTATTTCTTCATGGCATTTTTATATAACCATAACATGCATAACTGACACATTTTTAAAACAACACTAAAAAATTAAAGCAAACATAGAAAAAAGAAATTTCGTGTATTGGTCCCTCCACGAGCTGACAGTATGTCGAATATAGCATAGAGATTTAAAAGCACAACAAATGGATACCACATGGAAAAAGCCCTACACGTACTTTTGTTCCCAAAATTCCTCTCTTCCCACCACCTCCTCCGCCTTTTGTAAGGTATTTCAGGGTGGCGTCATCGTCATCCAAATCAGCTGCCAACTCTTCGCAGAGCAATCTTCGATAAGTCTCATTCAACGTTTTGCCCTCAGTCGTAGACATTGGGACCTTAATAAAAACACCATTCGTAAATAAAGATAATTATTAGTCTAAAACGAAACACTTTCCTATACTTAATCTGAAGCAAGGCAAACTGAACATCCAGAAAATGCTTTGCAAATAAATTCTGAATCTTAGAGCAACACAAAACAGAACCTTGGACACTCCAGCCATACGTGTCTGAGTCGTTTCAAAATAAAACAGTACGTAATAGGTAACAGTATGACAATGGCAATAAATATGCCATAAACGTAGTGTAAGTTTGTCACGTAATATTTTGGATGCTAATGGTTGGAAGACCTCTGCAAATTAAAACAAAACCGCCAATGTTTTTATCTTTAGCATATACGTACATACAGATCGTGTAAGCGACGAGCCTTCCCTCCGTTCAAAAAAACATCTGACTACGAGAGGTCAACCAAAAGACAAAAATTCGAAGAAATCATACTTACACCTCCTTTAATTTCGGCTACAATCTCCGTATCAATCTGACACCTGAAAATATAACAACACCTCTAGTGAAGCACACCGGAGCATAACTCTGAAAATGAGGGTTCCAGCGAATCGACGCGAATGCACCAAATCCTTGTTACGAAACTTCAGTGCAAAATTCAATAATGTAGCCTAAGCCTCTGCCCAAATTAGTTATTTTCGAAGTGCAAATTTGTGTATTTCATCTATCAGCAACACCAGTGCTCTGCCATATAATTGGAGCTCCGACAACGTGCTGCGGAGCAAACAGTTCTACTCTGTGCATATTGACACACAATTTTCCCCCAAGTTACCACAAAATAGCGCTCACAAACCCAGACAATTTACAATCACGTCACTACAGACAGAAAAATATTCAGTCTCAGTAGTACACATCAATAAAACTTCGGTCTGCTTACTGTAATTCAGAATCGTCTTCTGTATCTTCATCCGAAGAAGAGAAGGAAGAAAAACGTCCTCAATTTCACATAGTGGGATATCCACATCCTAAATGAGAAACAAAACATTTACAGCAATCTAGCACTACAAAAGAAGCAGGAAAAACATTAATTTGAGGGATCTAGAAAAAGCAGAAAGAAATTTCGAAGTTTGAGACAAACTTTTCAATATGATTTTGCCGATTCTACTAAAATGGAAAGTAAATGAAAGAAAGACGAAAAAAAGAGTAGAAAGTCTGCGCCTCTTCCTATCACAAAAAAAAGAATTGTGAAGATTTCTCCACACTATACGTACACTGAACAGCAAGAAACCCGGGAAACCTAACTAGACAAAACTTAATTTCATCATCCATATAATACCTCCAAACTCATTGGATCATTAGGTGAGGGAAGGCCACAGGCAATTAAATGAGATATAAGGCATTCATCACAGGAACAGTGATCCTGATTACATTCGGGACAGTTCGTTGAGCCGAAACGAGCTCGGGCCGAACAAACCTCCACCTGGCCACTCTGTCTCATCTTTCCACCCTTCTGGACAGCTGTGAAATCCTTTAGGCCAGCCTCAGCCGCTATGATACGCGTTGTTGTGGTGGTCACTGTAGTGTCCAGTTCTAGAAGAGGGAAAGCAGGGTAAGTGCTTGCACTGCTTGTTAGTGGACAATGTTTGATTTTTAATTTTAACGTGAAAATTTTTAACCCAGCAAGAGTGCCAAATTTAAATTGATGACATCATAATGCTGCATCATGGATTAATGAAAAACGCCTGTCATGCAGCAACGAAGACAATAGGTTAGTCTGAAGCAGGAGCTGTCAGACAATGGCAGAATACTGTACATGTGCTCGGTAATGAGGCAAACAGAAGTGAGGTCGACAAAGGGAAGAATTAATCCAGTTATTAAAACAAAAGATTCTATGTTTAATCAATGGCAATAACCAATAGAATAACATACCATTGGGCGGTATTGTTGAGGAAATGGTAATGGCACCTTCGCCCTCCTTCGACAACACCAACTGCATCCTCCGACTCAGCAAAATCAAATCAGAATCCTTATCTCTAAACCAACAAATATAAAGTTAACCCGCAGTGCCACTCTAGCAAAACTTTACAAAGCCAAAGAACGCAACTAAAGATTTAAGACCCAACAAAGCTTTGGGATTGCATGATGCCAAAACTGACTACAATAACAATTTCATAATATACACGCACTTTCTTTACACTCCAATTTTTATGGAAAAGTGAAAGAAAAAAGCCTGCCCTGCAGCCACTAATGCAAAGCCAGAAAATTTAAGAACTTTTAAAGACTTCAACAAAGCTGATTGCATAGCAAGACATATTAGATAATTACGTACCCCTTGTCCGATTTGTCTCGCCGCCTCTCCAAATATTCTTCCAGCAGTCGACGCTGCTTCTTGAACGCCTGCAAATTTTTCTTCAAAATCTTTTGACGAGCCTTCAACGTAGCCTACAACAGAAAATAAACATGAGCAAATAAAGGCAGCCAGAAACTCAGTCTAATTAGAATGAAGAAGAACAGCACCAGTCTCAGCAAAGCCCTATCTTTCATTATAGCGAAAGCTCAACGCGTTCGAGTAACAAACTGTGACCAACGTAGTTGTTTAATCACTTGTACTCACGTACACAGTCGATCTTACATTTTCTGCTTATACGTGGAGATTACGCAGAACCCAATCTATCAACGTAAAGTAATCGTGATTCCTTGCAACGTGTTCCACCTCCACTGCTAAACGTTTAAGTGCTAACTCAACTACAGTCGTCTTTATAAAAATGCGCACATCCCTGAGTCTCTTTCTGATCTCTCAACAGCACTACTCAAGGGATATGCACAAACAGGAGTACCTAATGAGACTCTCCTGCCTATACAGCGAAAAGCATAATTAAATAATGAAAAACACCTCCCTGCCGTTACCAAGGCAAAGCCTTTGTCCGAAAAAGGAGATAGCTCTTACACAGGGAGATCTACCCATGGAGTTCCTGCCTGGTTGGCAGCGCGGCGTTTTTCATTATTTCTTTATGATTAACAATCGTTGTGCTGGGTTTATTGTTGGCGGATGTGGGGAGACTGCCCCCCCTTAGCCGGGGCACCATTACATTTTTCTGGACACCTTATAGTGAGTGGGTCTGCGGCCGAGTGGGTATACTTCGTGGACCCCCTGCGTTCCGCGTTTACCTAATTTTCCTGACGTATAAATGTCTATAGAGCGAAAGAAAGAAAAAAGATGCAGATTACAAACATATAGAAATCTAACCTTATAGACCCTCATCTGCTGATTAATGAATCGATCCAGACAGTCCTGGGCCTTTTCCCAGATTCTAGCAGCACTCTGCATGGCCTCAATAAACTGCTGACACTGTGTCACCAGTTCTCGCATATCCTCTGGAATCTTCTCCATTGTACTTATTTTAGCACCAAGTTTCATCTCTTCCAGACTACAGCTGAAAACAAAAAGTAATTTAGTACATAATTAAATGGAGCAGAATTAACGAAATCACTAAGAGAAGGTCAGTTCTTTGACATTTGCACTGGATAATGCAAATGTTACAGTAAAAATATACAGCACACAGTCGGCGGACTTCGCAAAGAACATCTGTACGCCACGAAGAATATTTTCACTTCAACAAAATCCAAGACAAAGTAAAATTTCCGTAAGAATTCTCAAAAGCTAGCTTAATTAACTATTTACTATGATGCAAACATTACCAAATCTGACTGAGCAAGGAACTCAGAGTGGACTGAACCAAGTCGTCCTGGAATACGACTGATTCGTACAGATGATGATTAACCAATTCCCAGGATATTCCAAATCTTTTCAGATGACCCACTTCCTAAAATGATTTTGGTTCGTAAAAAATACAGGAAAACTTATCTATACTATACTGCAATGAAGAAGACCGGTATGTACTCAGTGCTACGCATACTATAAAGCTTCTCCTAGAAATACAATGGAGGCTCAAGGATAGCCATAGCACCATTGCTAGACTGTGGAAACTGACAGACAGAAAAATATAAGAAAGTAATGGCGATTACCAATTCTTGTAGAAATGGGACCATGCCTTTAGCAGTCTTCTGGTATTCAACAAAATTTCTGACAAGCGTACGCAAGAATGATCGAACTTGTTCCTTCTGTACATCCAGACTGGTAATCCCTGAAATGTGGTCAAATTTCAAAGCAATCCAAGTCAAAAGTTGTCTCAAAAACGTTCCACCTTTTGGCAATGGATAAAGTAACAAGAATAAAAATGCTCCGATGGAGCATGAAAAATGCAATATGGGTGACATTAGGTTGTAAATGGACCGAGGACTAGGTTTTAAAACGTCAATATGGGAGGAGCAGGTTGTAAATGCCAGGAGGACTAGGTTAAAACTCACTAATATGGACCAGCTTCGCTGAACAACCCATATTCGCGATAACTCACACGGTACTCCGCATATACTAATAAGATCTACATTCTTCAGCTTTCCAGGCTATCACGAGGATTTTGAAATATTAAAGCTCATTCCAAATAAACAATACAGTTCTGGTAACAAGGTGTTCAAGGTCTGTAACACAGAATCTTGTATTAAGTTGATGCGAAAAACAGTTGACGTAAGTGTATTATTATTAGGTTGTGTAACGAGCACAACCACAGGACTTGCAGAGCTGGGTTTATTTTACTGGGGGGGGGGGGGGGAAGGGGCGGGGGGGCGCCCCCCACGCGAGCACCTCCCCCCCACTTTTTTTGGGCTTCCCCCCACTCACCCTAAGGTGCCCAGAAATTGCCAAATTTTTAGGATTTTTGGTGCTAAAACTTGATTTTTGAGCCTAAAATTGCCTATTGCCCAAATTGCCTAAAATAAACACAGCAGAGTCATGCTGACAAATTGTAAACTCTTTTGACGGACTGCCGATAGCAACTGTCTCGGCAGTTTTCGCGAATAGGGGTTGTTCAGCGAAGCTGGTCCATATTAGTGCGCTTTTAACCTAGTCCGCTGTGTCATTTACAACCTGCTCTCTCTTATTAACGTTTTAAAACCTAGTCCTCTGTTCATTTACAGCTTGATGTCACCCACATTGCATTTTTCATGCTCCATCGGAGCATTTTTATTCTTGTGTACGTATATATCGCAATCCCTTGCCATACAGATCCAAACCGAAAGCCTGTTTCTGTAATTCCCTTCCACGAATAAGAAGGGTGCGTGCGCGTTTTGGCGAGCCCTCTCCAAACGTGACAGCAATCGCGTATTCCGTTTGTTCGCACGCACCGACACACAATGGGATGAACAGAAGCTGCGAAACGGCTTAATCGTCTTCAATAATTATATATAGTCCTCTGGACAACCAGTGGCACAAACCTTCTGAGTTATTGGCAACAGCCAATGAAGATTTCTCCGGAGCAATCACAATATGCAGGAGAATCACTTTCAATTCCATTACATATTCTCGAGCTTGACTCTCCAAGCGTTGATACAGCTGATGAGGATCTCTTAGAACCAGTCTAAAATCCAGTATGACTACTTGTACGTACATTAACAAATCGAATAATTAATAGAATCAATTAATAATTAATATTCATAAATATTTATCTTTCTCTCCTACACTACCTACACTCATACATTCGGACCCACCGCTGCCATGTCTGTGGAAAAGTCTCAGACAGCCAAGAAGCTGACAGAGCTTGTAAACTTCAATAAATGAATTTAGCTTTTTGCAATACTGTAGTATCAAGAATACTCAACTGAAGAAAGTCCAAGTCGAAACCGACTAAGAAGACACACCCTCGTCTATGTTCGTAAGAAAATTATGGTTTATAAACAAAACTACAAGGATCTTAAGCAAAGAAATCCAATGAATTCCTTCAAAAAGTTGAAGTATTTTTTCACGCAGAGGATACGTACTTGAACATAATATATGCATGATACGTACAGTACGACACATGTAAATATATTGATATTTATGTTCATACTTGTGAACAATTTCTTTTAATTCAGCAAAGTCCACCTTCTTTCCTTTACCAGTAGTTCCCTCTGAAAATAAAACTAGGCTACAAAACTATGCAGTTACACGATAATCTAAACGAAAGCAATTTTTATATACTGATAGAAAGAACAAAAGCCAGCCAAGGACAGACAAGTCTTCAAACAGATTATGCGTATCCAGGAGGAAATTCCCTTTCGACAAACAAAAATTTAAAGGGATCTCATAGCAATTTTATCTAGAGTTTAAAACATTCTCCACTTCTAGGGGAAGCGAAAAATACCATTATATACATACATTACTTGAAAAATTTAGTTCATTTATTATCATGAAGAACAAAAATTTTAAAAAACCATTCAAAAGCACAAGTGGAATTTTAAAAATCTGATTAAAATCCATTTATTCGCACAAACCTAAGTCCACAAGTCTATCTCTGAACAAGCGACGCACAGCGTGTCGCAACCGTGTCCATCCTTTCTGCAAATCTTCAGTATCATCCTCCATTTGTCCAAGCAATTCTCTGCAAAACAGCATTCAGGTAGAACAACTGTATGCAGTGCACGGATTAGGCGGATTCGTTAACTCTCAGGCAACTGGCTACATCCTACAGGGGGTGGGCTTCCCGCATACTTGGGTCGCCCATCCCCAGAATCCCCCAGAACCCGGGCCTTCCCCCCAGAACCTACTGCTCGGAAAAATAGTGTTTCCAGGGCAAATTTTTACAAATTTTCCTGGGTCGACGATTTTTAAAACTTTGTATCATTTTGTAGGAATTTTCAGCTTAAATTTACGTGAAAAATGTTCAACTTATATGAGAAACAAAGAAACGCTCAGCAGTGAACAAAGTCTCATATGCCAGGTCAGACGGTTGCAACTTGTTTTCGTTTGAAGTGCTGGTTCGAGTATTTGGAGCAAATTTTGAAAAACTGTAATTTGCTCAATTCTTGAAATTCAACATCATTTTAAGGTAGTGATTCCCTTTGGTCACATAAAGTTTGCACCATTATTATTCATTCGTTTACTTGGAGTTAAGAAGCCATTTTTATATCAAAATGCAGCTTGACATTTTGATTTTATCTTTTTAATGCATATATATGTATATATATATAAATATATATACCATGAAACTAATGTAGCTTTTCTAAAATATTTTAACACATTTTAGAAGAAGTATAATTTTCCAGATTTTTTTTGCAGACTCCAGTAAATTTTTTCGCGAGACATCGGTTATGTTATTCGATACCTCCATCAAATAGCTGGGACGATTTTTTTATTTATTGTGAAATCACTCTTCGTTATGGAGAAATAAGTTGAAATGTGTGCGTAACCTGTATTTTGCCTACTTTTTCCAAATATGACAAGCGATAACTTTAGCTAGAAAGCAGTAATCGGGGCAACTAAAAAACGTCCCTGGGTATATTTGTGCAGAACACATCTGTTATATAGCAGCCGTCCAGCTTGCACGGTGAACGCTCCACAATCTTTGGAAAAAAGTGGTCGTGTTTTTGCAAAAACTACATTTTTTATGATAGCAGCCCACGGGATAGCTGTTGGAAGTCGATCATGCATCGGATAATTTGCCCCTATGAGACCATCACATCGACGACCTTAGTTTGATTCTAGGTTTTTTTTTTGGTCAAAAATAGCGTCGTTTGCAGAAATGAACAATAGTTTTGACGACGCCAAAATAAAAATGACGACAGAATGACCAAGCCAAAATGTGGAAGTAGCACTCAAATTTAACAAGAATGCAAAGTTTCTATTACGTTTTAACAGTGATTTTTCAAAAAATTTTCAAATTTTGGGGGCTGCCGCCCCCAAACCCCCGCTCTATATATATATTGTCTTAGTGATGTTAAGGTTCGACGATGTTTGAACAGTCAATCAGTATATCTATTATATATATACAAAGCCACAGGCTACGAGTCTTTATGCTACATACTTCAATTGCATTTTTTGATGCAAGTTTCTCATACCAATTTCGCTGAATATTTTCTTTAAAAACTTCTCTTCGGATTATCTCAGCTATGTAGAATGGAATGAGAACTTATATATATATACGTACATATGTACCTGGATAGGATGTTTAAGAACGTTTATTGCATAAATGTTATAACTACTAGGGATGGTTCTGGAGGGCAGCTCTTTCGTTGCGATTTGAAGATAAGTAAAAGCAAACAGGAAAAAACACAAAAAAGGCATGTCATCAAAATTTCGTGAGCGCGTTATATATATACGCATATTTCCAACGTTTTTACCAAATTTTTGGATAGAAAAAGCTTAAAAATGTCGTGCGAGTTTAGCAAAAAATTCTTATTTTTCCTTTCAAATAGGGTAAACTTTTAAAAATTTCTTGTTTCTGCAAAATGAAAAGAAAGATTTAAAGGACGATTTCATCTAAAAAGCAAAAAATTTCTTCAACTTCTGGGGCTCCGCCCCCAGACCCCCCACATTGTGTCGAGTTGTTCTCGTCATTGTTAATGCTCAAAGACATGATACATAGGCACCAGATATACGTATGTAGTATATGAGTACGTAAGTTAGAATATATTCGCGAGACAATGCGAAATATGAAGCAACACACGCCAACAAGGTAAAAATTCATCCAAAATTACGAATGTAGCCTAAAATCATAACAAAACTGCATTTCTGCAAAACTTTATTTTTGACGTTGGACAAATAAAAATGACGCTCAGAAAATAAAAATGACGAAAATTTGATGAAATCCGATTTTGAAAAAAAAAACGCTGGTTTGATTGAACGGCTTGTATAGTTCAAGAAATGATGGATTATTCGATTTCTGCAAAAATGACAAGTTTACGACGCCGAAACAAGAAAATCGGCTATATCTCACGGTAGAGAAAAGCTAGAACGTTGCTTTAAAAAGCAAAAATATGAAGCTCAATCAGATCTTTCGAATGAATATATTCACAACTTTATAGCTTTGAGAAATTAAACTTTCAGAAATTTGGAAAAACCGCCCTGAACGGAAATCTCGAATTTTTGAATGGGGATTGCGCAGAGGGTGTTAGAACGCTAAAAGAACGTATTGCGGAAAGTTTCGTTAAGTTTCATCTTGATTTATGCCGACAACCAACAACATGTGCCCAAAAGGAATCTCCACCTTAAAGCTTAGAAGTGCTTGTTACAGCTAGGTAGGGTATATATATACCTGTCTCATTTCAATTCTTAGACTTGAACATGCGATAACAAGAAAACAATTTTTGACCATGGATTTCTCGAAATGTATGAAAGCTAAAGAAAAGCGACCAGTTTAAGCTTCGAGAGAAACGTCTTCACTTCCCGAGGGCTATGTTTTCTGAAGCCTCTTAGTGATCAGGTAAGCTCAAGATTTTGAGAAAAATCTACATTTTTTCGTCAAAATTTTCAAGTTTGGATGCTTATTTCTCTCGAATGGAAAGACAATGTTAGATTTATCATCATGTTAGATGTCAGCTCAGCATGTCAGAAAATTTCTGCTTTTTTGCTAAATTTGCCTGTTACGTAAGCTCATGTGAATGTACAACTAAAGCTTTAAAAAGATGTATAAAGCTCTTTCCAACTCCCAAATTTGCGAAAGTTATCATAGGGGTCGCGGCAGCGACCCCTATAATATGTGTGAAAAGTGGCTGGAGACAGTGTAAAATAAGCTGCGCAGAAGCTGCGCAAAATCCTGCGCAGATCCTGCGCAGATTTCATGCGCAAATTGTAGAGCACATCGAGTTTAGTATGTCTGTGAAGTTTCAGCCCCGTATCACTTACCGTTAAAAAGTTGCGCCCCGGACCGGTTATGGCGGCGATGTTTTTTTTTTTTCCGGTTTCTCCTATTTGATGGTTGTATTGTACATAATGTTCGCCGCTTTCACGTGATCTGCAGCGGTGGGCCAACCTAAAGGGCTATGGGGTCTAGTAGTACCCTCTAAAGAATTTAAGAATCACAACTTTTTTTGCGCCGCAGCTGCGCCACAGCGCCGCAGTGGCGCCGCAAAGTCGGCTCATAGCGAAAAGTGACCATTTTTGTGGTCGTCGCTCAGGTCGAACGTTACGAGCTGGAGCTGATTTCTTTTTATATTCAGAAATTACATATATTGAACTAACTAACGGTCCAGGTTTCGTTTCTCTATCACTTCCCTAGCGACCACAGTGGTCCGTCAAAAATGGCGAAAATTCGAAAAATGAAAAATCGAAATTTCTCGCTATCTATTTAACTTTGAAAGCTCAAATCTTCCATACAATGATTTTCTGGCACGGAGAATCGATTCCCGCAGTCAGTTTTACCGTCAGACCCACCCATCTTGCTGGGCTGGTTCCACTTTGCCGTCGGGAGGGTCAAGTCGGAAACCGCTTCCTGGAGGTCCATAGTAGGCTTTACCTGGCCTCTCAAAACTTTGTCTATAGGGGTTTTCTGGTGCGCCCAGCTCATTCCCGGTGTCCTTTTTGCCGTAGGACTCATCCATTTTGCTGTACTGGTTCCACGTTGCCGTCTGGAGGGTCATGTCGGCAACCGCTTCCTGGAGGTCCATACTAGGTCACTTGGCGTCTCAAAACTTTGTCCAGGGGTTTTCTGGTGCGCCCAGCTCATTCCCGGTATCCGTTTTGCCGTCCGACGCAATTATTTTGCTGGGCTGGTTCCACTTTGCCGTCGGGAGGGTCAGTCGGGTGGAGGGGGTCAAGTAGTCGAAATTAAAATTTTTCAAAAGTGGTGAAATTTGGTATCAAACGAAAGCTCTAAGGAGCTGAGCAACTTTTGTCATAGAACTGCGTACCCAAAGTGGCTGTAGAGTGCTGTGGTGGGGGGTGGGGGTGGGGGCTTAGGCTATTTTGGGTCAAAAATAAAATTTTACAAAAGTGGTCAAATTTGGTATCAAATGAAAGCTCTAAGTGAGCTGAGCAACTTTTGTCATAGAACTGCGTACCCAAAGTGGCTGTAGAGTGCTGTCGTGGGGTGGGGTGGGGACTTAGGCTATTTTGGGTCAAAAATAAAAATTTTCAAAAGTGGTCAAATTTGGTATAAAATGAAAGGCCGAAATGAGATGAGCAACTTTTGTCATAGAACTGCGTACCCAAAGTGGCTGTAGAGTGCTGTGGTGGGGTGGGGTGGGGACTTAGGCTATTTTGGGTCAAAAATAAAATTTTTCAAAAGTGGTCAAATTTGGTATAAAATGAAAGCTCTAAGTGAGCTGAGCAACTTTTGTCATAGAACTGCTTACCCAAAGTGGCTGTAGAGTGCTGTGGTGGGGTGGGGTGGGGGCTTAGGCTATTTTGGGTCAAAAATAAAATTTTACAAAAGTGGTCAAATTTGGTATCAAATGAAAGCTCTAAGTGAGCTGAGCAACTTTTGTCATAGAAACTGCGTACCCAAAGTGGCTGTAGAGTGCTGTGGTGGGGTGGGGTGGGGACTTAGGCTATTTTGGGTCAAAAATAAAATTTTTCAAAACTGGTCAAATTTGGTATAAAATGAAAGGCCGAAATGAGCTGAGCAATTTTTGTCATAGAACTGCGTACCCAAAGTGGCTGTAGAGTGCTGTGGTGGGGTGGGGTGGGGACTTAGGCTATTTTGGGTCAAAAATAAAATTTTTCAAAACTGGTCAAATTTGGTATCAAATGAAAGCTCTAAGTGAGCTGAGCAACTTTTGTCATAGAACTGCTTACCCAAAATGGCTGTAGAGTGCTGGGGTGGGGACTTAGGCGATTTTATATGTACGTTGGTCAAAAATGGAATTTTTTAAAAGTGGTCAAAGTTGTGTCAAATGAAAGTCCTAAGCGAACGGAACAACTTATCATGGAGCCACCCATCCAAACTTGCTGTGTCAAATAACGTCACGTGCCTATGAAACTGTTGTCTTTACTTCTTTAACCGGAATTTAAAGGATAGACACAGCCAACACACACACATATTATCCTCTTTTGTGCGGAGCATTTTTGTTACTTGTATATATATAGCGTTTCAAAAAGTCACCACAAAAGCTCTGCACAAAAGGATACCACCACCTTAAGTTATATATACCGACACGACATCGGCCACCCATACATTTTACAGGCTAGTTTCGGCTAGTTTCCGTGTCTGTACAACCTTCCTGTGAGGACTCGTGTATTATGCTACGAAGGAGCATTTATGGTTGTTTTGTATTTTACATGGGAGGATGAAGGATCATTTTTAATTTCTTGTGACGAAGTATATATACGTCTATCCATTGCTTGTGCAATGCGATTATGTATACATTGTAAAATACACATTACGACATACCGTCTCTCAAGACAAGCAGAACAACAACAGGAGTTATCATTATGTGAATGCTGCTTATCATGACCAGTGCCCGCATCATGTGGTTCCTCAGAAATTGTCCTTGACACTGTATCAGAAGCGGTCATTTTCTAAAGCATGAATATATATTATATACGTACTCATTATGAATCTAGACGGAGCTTATTCTAGTGGGTTGCCCAGAAACGTCGTTCCCTCCTCCCAAGGCAAATGAAAGCGGCGCCCCTTTTGGAACTAAATTTTGTCTGAAAAATAACTCGCTCAGAAGTCCAATGTTTCAAAGTGTCCGGTTTCGCTTAATTTTCATCTCCTTGGACACTAAATCTGCCTATTTTTGGGATAATAACCAAAATTAATAGTGTACACGCTACCAAAACAGTCTTAGCATATTTTTAGTAAAAATTTCGTGGTCCAAATTGCTTGACCCTAGAATGTCTTAGGTTATAATAGAAAGGGGCCCTAAACGACCTCGCCTCTTTCGAAAAAGTGAATGCCGTTTTGGTACGAAATTTTGCCCCGACAAATTGACCTAGAAAACCAAATTTTCAATACATGTATTTTCAGATTTTTATACGATCTCTGCCTTGCCTCTCCTAACACTAAACCTGCCAATTTTTTAACTAAACCCTAACTGTTTCCGCCAATATATACGTAGTACATATAACAATATTTTTTACAAACTGTTTAAAAGGATTCCCTCCCTCAAGTCTAGCCCCCAAGATTTGGTTCCAAAAAGAGCTGACGCTTCGCAGGGGAGGGGCAGCCGAAAGTTGAGGCAGTGTATGTAAAAAAACTCGGGAGCAGAAGTATAGCAAAAACACAAGTCACCCCGAAAAGTCACAAAAAATCACCCATCTAGACGACTAACAACAAGCCGCAGCCGGAAGCCGATCAATCGATCGATCAGTAGAATCGATCGATAAAAATCGATCAAAAAATTTTTTGTCTCAGATTTTCGCGAAAAGTCGCTTATAGGGTAATTCGGGTGCGCTGATTCCGAATCTGCAGTCGAAATTTCATGAAAATCGATCCTGCACCCGCAAACATCGATTTTTTCAAAAATCGTCTATAAGTCGAATTTGGCAGCTCTGATCGAAATTTCGACTGCAGATAAGGAATCAGCGCCCCCGAATTACCCTATAGGCGACTTTTCGCGAAAATCTGAGACAAAAAATTTTTTGATCGATTTTGATCGATCGATTCTACTGATCGATCGATTGATCGGATCGATCTCTCGATTCGATTTTTGAAATCCGCGACCTCGATTTACCCTAAGGGCACCTTCTCATCCAAATCGGAGACAAAAATTTTTTCGAAACATAAGGGGGGACCAAGGCAAAATTTTTGTCCCCCCATCTTTATAAGTGCCAAAATTTTTCCATGGCAGTAACCACAAGACCCAACCTTCACATATATATAGTCAGGGGCAGGGTATTTTTTACAGGGGGGGGCGGCGGGGGGGGGGGCCCGAAATTGACCTTCCCCCCCCAAAAATCGCCCCCCCCGGGATGTTGGTCTGCCCCCTTAATGAGGTCTACATTTTTTCCGAAAATGGTCAAATTTTCAAAAATTTTCCGGCCTCGCCGGAGATTTTTTCGTAAAAATGGCTATTTTTACCTTAAATCCTGGCATTTTTGAGAACTTTTTGTGTTTCACCATGCAAAATACGCCAAAAAATACCATTTTTTGGCTGATTTTTGCAAAAAAAATCTCCCCCCCCCCCCCCAATATTCTCCCCCCCCCCCCCGGGCCCGGGGGCCCCCCCGGGAAGCCCCCCCCGGAAAAAATCCCTAAAAAATACCACACGAAGCCCAATTTTAGAAAACAATTGGAAAAAAGTTTCTAATTTTTTCCAAAAACTTTCCAGCAGTTAACTGAACATTATTTCTAATTGTTTTCTAACTGAGGCCCACTTTCTAATTGTTTTCTAATTAATTTCTTGCCGTTTTCTAGCAAGTTTCTTAATGTTTTCTCATTGTTTTCCCTTAAAAAAAAGGACATTTTCTATATTATTTCTAATTGTTTTCTAAACTATTTCTATTATTTTCTCAATATTTTCTCACTATTTTCTAGCTTCCTTCCCACGAGTTTTACAGCATATTTTCTTAATGTTTTCTGATTTTTTCTGAACGTTCCTTTACTTTTCCAGGTCTTCCTTGTTAAACAAACATTCATTGAGTAATGAATCTTTGTTTCTTCGCCACTCTATCTGCGTCACTCTAATTATTGATAAGTGATACACGCCAAAAGTGTCGAAGATGCTTTCCTAAAAGTGGAAATGGGCTCTGAATCTGGAAAGAAGCCCGCAGTTCCCCAAACTAAAAGTGCCACACATTCAGGTCACAGACATTTGATCGTACAGATATATATACATATATATACGTATTATTTGTAGGAACTATATATACACACCATCAGCGCCCAGCGGAACCTCCAGGCCTCCCCTGAAAAAATCATTAATGCGAGGATGATAAAAAATGATGGTTAAACACAAACCTAGAAATTCCGTAGAATTTTTTAGTCGAAAGTTTTTACGAACTTTTATGCACTACAAAATTGTTTGCGGAATTTCGAAAAAATTGCAAAACTCATATTTTTAGTTTCTCAAAGAAAACTAATGAATTTTATTATTTAGCTTGTATATATATAATCCGATTTTTAACATTTAACGAATAATACTAACTAACCATATTATGTTACAAACAGTTTTCGAAAGTCGAAGCACGTGTATTTTTTTACAAGAAAAATTTGAAAGTGGAGACGCGGGGGGCATGGGGAGAAGCTGAGAAAAGTTTGTAAATCTGAGGAAAACTCTCAATAGAAACACTCAAAATTTTGATTCCGGCAGGCAGTAAAAATCTAAGATATTCGCAAATTACCAAGCAAGAAAAATCTTAAATAAATAAAATAAAATTATATATGGTTTGGCAACATTCACAAAATTCAGTCATTCAATCACTTCCGAAAAAATTGTATATATACGTATAAATACAGAAAAGCAATCAGCACAATGCCCAGAAAGAAACGTGAGTTAAAAAAGCGGGGGTCTGTGTGGCAACCCCCAGCAACAAGCTAGAGGTTCCTGGAAAATTCAAGCTAGAAGTTCAATTTTTCTTAGCGATTTGAGCAAAGATCTTGATTTTATTCTGTTGTACAATTTCGTATCTTAACTGGTTAAGTCGTTAAGTATGTAAGTATAGGGGGGTGGGGCAACTTGGGAACCTGGGGCAACATGGGACAAAATTGACCTAACATTTGTTTAAGCCTATACTATACTATTCTCCCTTTTAATTTAGCTAAATTTATATTTTTCTGAAAGCACGTGACTTATACTTTCCAGTAAACAAAACATTGACCATGTACGTTTTATGTGTGTCAATTTACATCCAACAGTATAAGTCACATTTTCGATCAAAAAAAAAGGTATACCTTTTTCAAAGTTAAAAATTCCTGCTAAATTCCTACTGCAGAGCCATGAAAACATGTTTTATAGGGTAAAATATCCTGAATTTTTCAGGGGTACCAATATTTTTGTTGTAGCATTTTTTCAGTGTCCTCAGTAAGATCCCGTTCCAAGTAGACCCGAGCATACCAAGTAGCCCCGTTCTCAGCAATGGGGGGCAATTTGGAACAACACACGTTAAACACATAAATTCCCAAGTAAGCCATGTATATAATACATAAGTCTAAATTTTATACACCTGCTCCCTGTCTAGTGAACCCTCAGACTGTGTCTGTTCCTCCTCTGAACACCTCACTTATATACCACTGACGTCCAACCAGCACTGAGTCTGAATCAGAGTCAGCCCATGATGACAATAAGCCGGTTTCGTGCCCACAGAATCCGGATCTTCAGGTTCCTTCTGCGGTTTCTGAGGTGCCTTGCGGTGACTTTGTGGCGGTCAAATTCACCGACGTCACCGGAAAGGCCGCTTGGTCCGCCGGTAGCGTGAAGGTGTACTAATCCAGAAGCCTGTACTCATCATTTGAAAAACCTACATGAGGATGCGACCAGAAAAACCATGACAAATGACGATTTCCGATATTTTCAGTGGCCGGCGAGAGATGATGATGATACGGCTCTCCCTATCTTAGTATTTATTGCAGAGTGAATTTAGGGGGGAATTAGGATGCCGTAAAATTCTCTCCAAGCTTTCCGATTCCGTCTGTGACCTCATAGAGGACATGTTAACCGAAGATTTGACCAAATCGTCGACTTTGTCTTCAACTTTTGGGGGGAACTTTACGCTACGTGTATTAAACGTTTTCCGACTGTTTTTTGACAGTTTTTTCATTTCTATGCTATTATTTCCAGAACTTTGTTTAAAAAACTGCCTTAAAAGTGCAAATTTTAACATTGTTGTAATTTGACCTGATTTATTTGCTTTAGGTGTTTGTGTAAGCAAAAAAGTTTGGTAGAAATTTGTTTGTCTTCAATTTCTCTACAATTTAGATAGGATGGGTTCCGGATAGACTCTACGAATTGAGTAATAGATAGGTAAAAGCGTCAGCGGTCGTCATCTTGTACCAAGATGGGCCAAGGGGCTACTTGGTATGGGTAACTTGGTATGATGGAATTTTAGGCCCAGTGCGCACACATGTCTACTATATAGAACAAGCTTTGTAGTCCCAATTAGCCCCGAGCTCGCAGAATCGATAGGCATAATTTTTGTCTAGACCAGTCAGGGCTATGATGAATGGCAGCATTTCTACCAAAATTTTTGTCCCAAGTTGCCCCACCCCCCTATATATAGTCAAGCGGGAAAAAACCCACTCGCCAATGCGGGAAAAAACCCTCCCCCAGTGTGGGCTTACCGGTATGAGCTATCTAGAATTTTAATAGCCTATCTCGAAGAGCATCCAAAATAACCCTGGAGGGTGTATTATGGTAGCTCCCTATGCTTCCCTGCAAATTTTTTGGGACTTTGAAATTTTTGGAAATTTTGGTCCGACCAAGTGCCGAAATTTGGCAAACTTTGCCGGACCACCCTGAACTACTGGAAAGACTTAGACCAAAGCGTATTATATATATGTATCTGTAGGGCATCTGTTGCGCTTCTTGATGATATATGCCACACTGCTCTGACCCCTCCGGTGCGACCTGGGGGTGACCTGGAGTTGGCGGGAAAAAACCCACTTTTCAAAATTAAATTTTTTTCTAACCATTGACCGGAAAGGTCAAACCAATACATACATTTGTTTAATAGAGCCTATAGATTAAACTGGTATAGGTTTTACCTGGGTTCGTACTGTTATGGGTGGTCCAGGGGGTATAAATAGGACACGGTGCCATTTCAAGCCAAAATTTCAACTTTGACCAAAAATGCTTATTTTTGCCTTAAAATGGGTCTAGTTTGGCTCTAAATACAAGAAAAACACGTTTTCTACACGATAGGATGCTTAAACGGCCGAAAATAAACAATTTTTAAAAATTTCCAGAATTTGCCTATGTTTATGTTTTAAAGATACAACATTTTCAAATGACCATATGACCTCAATTTTAGTACAAAAACTAATATATATATTTTGATGCAGTTGTACTAAAAACAACCCGCTCTTTCATTTGGAATGGTTAGAAATGCTCCTGGCAACTTGCCAAAAATTTTTTGGGGTGGGTTTTTTCCCGCAGTGGGTTTTTTCCCGCCAGTTTGGGACAATTTTTCTCGCTAACGGCACACCCTAGAGAGGTGTTCTATAGCTCATAAGAAAGCTTACGACTAGTCCTAGCTACCTGTATAATCAGCATTTCGATATGTCAAACCATTAAAAAGTTCTGGCCAAAAATCTGAAAAGTGGGTTTATATCCACGACTCTGCACAATGAATGCTTATACAACTTCACAGCACGCTATACGTAGTGCGTGTGGTTACTGCATATGAGTGTGCATCTGTTTAGATTTCTTAGGAAAATTACCTAGTTTACTTACATACGTATACGCTACAAATGCTAAAAGAATTTCAATGCATAAGCTTTCACTAAGTATTCTATTATGTACTTGGACAAGACTGAAAGGCGTCAAAAAGTCGAAGGCGCGAAAATTTTTTGAAATTTTCTGCAAAAACTAGCAAACTTGACAAAAAAGATACAAATTCGTTTTTTGGCTGGAACTTTCGCAAAACTAAACCACATCGATTACTTTGAGGGCCCATGGATAGGTCTTGGGCTAAGCTTTAAACCAGCCCAGTTTCGTTTCGACCTACCAGTAAGTTGCAGTAGACGAAAGTATATATATATATACGTATATACATATGTATTGTGTGATTTTTTGTTTAAGCTTTAACAAAAAACCACCACATTAACAAAACATCAGTGGCGGATCGGATCCCAGAGAGCAGCTAGCAAAGCTTTCTCATAAGTTTTGGATAGAGCGCACGAAATAACGTATTTAGAATAGAACCCAAAACCGCTAACCTAATGTCCCAACTAGGGCAACTGACCCCGCCGGAAGTCTTAGTGGCCGCTGATGGACCTCAGCAGCGCCCAGTATGAAGTCTGGTGGCTCTAAACTGCCGTTGTGAAGGCTAAAACATCTTGTTTTCGTGTTTGTGAGTCTTTAGTAAATTATTTCCAGGCATTTTGGCAGAGAAACTTAGGACTTCTTATCTTGAAGGGGTGTGACCCACGGTCACGTGAACCCAGCCCGATCCGGTCCTAGGTACAACTGGGCAGTCTCAAGTGGCTACAAACATGTCTTCTTAGAGGGTTTTCTAGTGCGGGGAATTCTAATCTGGCATTGGTGTTCAGGTAACTATATATAGGCTAATACTGACATCTGGAATCACATTTATCGTCGGACGGTACAGGCCCGGCTAGTTACCAGGTTGGACAGAAGTGACACACAACCTCAAAGACAACGGGTAAAAGCGTTTTCGAGGTCGCTGAGCTCAAATCTAGCGTTAGTTTTGCTCTAGCTGCTGCTCCGACTTTAGAGTTGAAACAAAATATGAAAATTATTTTTTATTTGTTGATTATTTTAACAAAAAATCACCCACCAAGGGACGGCTCAGAGATACAACTGGGAACTTCTATCGGTAGCGCACAGTCAGGACATGTATATGCACAATATGGGTTGTCTAAGATTTAGGAAAGGAAATAAATAGCAGCCGAAATTAGAACTTCGATCATGAACGTTTTTGAGGTCACTTTTGGGTACCCTCACTTAAAGGCCTGCCCTGAACGCATGAAGAGGGCCTAGGGGCTCAAACTCACAGGTTGTAATGTCGAGATGTGAGGCTATCACCATGCAAAATTTGGGTTTCTGTGACTTTCCTGTGTATCAGTGTGGGGTGATCTTTTTGTTAAAATTTCGGGTGATTTTTTGTTAATCTTGCTATATATATATATATACCTGAAACACGTGCAATTATGATCGGAGATATACAACTGACATTTTGTACTCAAGGCTAAAAATGATTGCGGAACATTACGCAGAGCTCCGAAAGTTGCGGAATTTTCAAAAAAGTACAGAATTTCGCAGTTTTTTCGCAAAAAACAGCCGTTACTAATTTGGAGTTTAAAGACTAGCTATTCCGCAGTGTCAATGGAGATAAATGCACACATTATTTCAAAATGGTACAATTTTGATGGGTATGTTGCGAGTTTAAGTACACTTCAATGAATTTTAACAATTTTTTGCTATATATATACACACACCATAGTTTCACCACTGGGCCGCGGGGTTTGTGGGGTATATACCCCCCATTATTTTTGACCCCCTTTGCCCCCCTCGCAAAAATTTTCGACATCCCCTCCCGCAGCTTTGTGCCCCGAAAAGTCGAAAAAATGAAAGTTTTCAAATTTGGCTGAAACTAAGCCAAAATATTGACTATGGTACCTACTTTATGTTTTCAAAATATTAGCTCAATATCCTTTCGCGTTAATCGGCTGTGGCTTTCCAAAATTGACTTAATCGCTTTTTTGGCTCAAAATCGACGATTTTGCAACTTTGAAGGGCCAATTGAACTATATACTTTCCCCCCGGATTCAGATGCTAGTCTTTTTAGCATTGTTATAGGATCTATAGTCCTCAATAATTATGCCATCAAACTTGGACCTTCGTTTTTTGGGAAGGAGTTTAGGGGTAAAAACCACAAATTTGACTTATGGTTGCTGAGGGTAGCTGACATAAAAATCGTGCCATTGAAACCATACGTGGCAGGCAAGCAAGTATGAATGCCCCCCTGCCTTGTCGGCGCAAGCATCCTTTTGGCGGCATGTCCATCAGTCATGCTGGGTTTTTGGTAGTTGAGGTCGGAAACCCGGCCTACTGGCCTCAGCTACTTCTTCTGGCCGGAGACGTTGAGAAAAATCCTGGTCCCCAACCGCAGCCCCGATACCCGTGTGCCCTCTGCAGTCGCCCTGTTGGGTGGAAGGACTACTCCATCCTGTGCTGCGTCTGCACCCGGTGGGCCCACCGAACCTGTTCCGGGCTCACCGCTGCGGAAATAAATCAGTACGCAAATGCCCCCTGGACCTGCCAACACTGTACCATCCGCCCTGAAAGCCCTGCCCATTCCAGTCCGTCCTCTGGGACTCCACCCACTACCCCCCCGCCTGCTCCCTCCCTCCGTAGACGTCGGAGGAGACGCCAGAAAACCAAACGGGATCGCAACGCACCGCCTGCCCGTCCATTCAGGGTAATGCAATGGAATGCAAATGGTGTTGTCCAGAAGAAAGAAGAGCTAAGCCGATTTCTGGAGGCAAATGAGATTGATGTGGCACTAATCCAGGAGGCACACCTTTCCAGAGAATCCAGGTTTGCACTGCGGGACTACTCATCTCATACCAAACCGCGCTCCACCCCACGCCAGGGTGAACAACCCAGAGGTGGAGGCCTCCTTATCCTAATAAGGGACGGTATCCAATTCACCATCGACCACAATTTAGGAGTGGCCCCCACTGATAACACCACTGAGTCCCTTACTGCCTCTATTCACCTGGACGGAGCTAAGTTAACCCTAGTAAATCTGTGCATCCCCCCTATCCGAGGTGGCGGAAACGATGCCCGGATACAGCAATTTGACTCAAATTATCTCCCGGCTGGCCCGGGGGTACTGATAGCAGCGGATGCTAATGCACACTCGCCCCTTTGGGACAACCATTACCCTGAACCGGACGCCCTGGGTGCCCAAATAGAAACCTGGCTGTCTGATACCTCAATGGCAGTCCTCAACTCTGGTCAGCCGACGCGGTTTCCGTTTGGTGCTGGGGCGCCTACGGCCCCTGACCTGAGCATATGTCATCCTGGCCTATTCGGAAGATCTGACTGGTTTGTTGCTGAGGATCTAGGATCAGACCACTTACCACTAATCATCAGCTTGGCTGTTGGAAGTAGCCATGTACCTGTTGGAAAAACAGGTCCACCCACCTGGTGCTACTCGAAAGCAAACTGGAAGAAATTTCAACAGCTAATCTCTGAGAAGATGTCATGCATTGACCCTGCCCAACTGACTGACGTCAATGCAGCCCAAAAGGAATTCTGCAGCATCATCCTCAGTTCAGCAGCTGAAAGCATCCCCAGGGGGCGCCGTCTGAAAGCTAAATCTTGGTGGGATGATGAAATGACTCAAGCTGTGAGGGAACGACAGGTGGCCCACGCCAATGCTATGGCTGACCCCAGCCTACGCCCGGTTCTGAGGGAAAAGGCCAACAATGTACAGCAGCTGGCTAGGAGGAAAAGAGCTGTTGCGTGGCAGACTTTCGCAAGTCACCTGGATGCCCATACTGATCCTAGGCGGGTCTAGAAGGTCCTTGGCAGCATTAACGGAAACTGTGCCCCGACTGCATCGGGTGAGGGAATCAAGGATAACCAGAGGCTCGTCTGTGGGGAACGTGACAAGGCTAATGCTTTCATGAGTGTTTACCGTGAAGTTAGCCGTCTAAGCCTGTGCAAAGCCGATCGTCTCCAGGGAAAGCGATATATGGATGAAACCAAGGCTGACTGCACCGAAAACCATAGAATCAGCGGTATCTGCCAGCCATTTAGCAAATCAGAACTCCTCGAAGGAATCAAACGGCTGAAACCTCGGAAGTCAGTTGGCCCAGATAAGATCTCCAATGAAATGCTTTCCCACCTACCCTCCGCTGCTCTTGACTGTCTGCTCAAAATCTACAACCGGTCTTGGGTATCGGGTGAGGTCCCATCTGTTTGGCGGAAGGCTACGATCATTCCGATTCCCAAAAAGGGAAAGCCTGCAGACCAAATCTCTTCCTACAGGCCAATAAGTTTGACGAGCTGTGTGGTCAAGCTACTGGAACGGCTTATTAAAAATCGACTGGAACTATGGCTCGAATGCAGCGGCACCCTCTCTCCATTCCAAGCAGGCTTCAGGAGGCAGAGATCGACCGAAGACCAAGTACTACGTATCAGCCAAACTGTCTGTGATGACTTACAAGCTAAGCCAGGAAGAGGATCTGTCCTTTGCCTCATCGACTTCAGTAGGGCATTTGATCGAGTGTGGATTCCAGCTTTGCTCTGGAAAATGAAGATAATGGGGATATCTGGATGTGCCCTAAAGTGGCTTAGGGCCTTCCTTACGGACAGAAGAGCAGCGGTAAATCTTAATGGTACAACCAGTAGATCCAGGCGGCTGACGGCGGGAGTACCCCAAGGTGGGGTCCTCTCCCCTTTGTTATTTCTGATATTCATCAATGACATCGTCAACGATCTGCCCCAGGGTATCAATGCGTCACTCTTTGCTGATGACCTAGCCCTGTGGACCATCGACAAGAATATTACCGCAGCTACTGCCAAACTACAATCTGCCCTTACAGTGCTTCAGCGCTGGACAGAAACCTGGAAGCTTGATATCAACGTCGACAAATGTGAAGCTGCAGTCTTTACCAAGGACCCTGCCGAAGCCAAATATGAGCCCCAACTAACTCTTAGGGGAAAGGTACTGCCATTCAACACTCAGCCTGTTTTCCTTGGAATTACCTTTGATAGAACCCTGAGCTTTGGGGCCCATGTGAAGAGCCTGGTGGAAAAGCTCAAGAAACGACTGAACGCCCTGCGCGTCCTAAGCGGCACAAACTGGGACTGTCAACGAGAAACACTATGCTTACTCTATCTCGGCTTTATCCGCTCGGTACTGGAGTACTGTGGCGGCATCTGGCTGCCGTGTGTCTCCAAAACGAACTTGGCGAAGCTGGCAACAATTGAAAATGAAGCTGCTAGAATTATTACTGGCTGCACGAAAACAACACTAGAGATGCACCGGGGCCGCCACTACCGGGGCCGGGGCCGGGGCCGGGACCGGGGCCTGGAAATTGGGGGTCCAAAACGAAAATTTTCAAAAATTTTCTGGAAACTTAAAATGTTGCAATAATTTTTGATATACAAACGTTACTATCCTTGTTTTTATTAATATCGGCGTGAAAACAAACGATTTGTAACACTTTTTGACTTTCGAAAATTCAAAATGTTGGTCAAAAAATGTCAAAAATTCACAAAATTTTGCTAATTTTTGGCCCCGGTCGGTACCGGGGCCTGACTACCGGGGCCGGGGCCGGAGCCGGGGCCTGGCCCCGGTGCCGGGGCCGGGGCCAGGCCCCGGTGCATCCCTAAACAACACCAACAGAAAGTCTGATGCTGGAAAGTGGTCTTATGCCGCTGGAATATCGATACAGACTCCTGGCGGCTACTGCATATGAAAAATCAAATCGAACTGCGGAAGACAATCCGGTCAGAGATCTGGCAAATACACAGGTCCGCCCCAGACTGAAGTCCCTATCTGGTTGGCGCCACTGTGCCTCTGATACTGTGGAATCTGCGGGACTGGCTGTGCTCCAAAGGGAAAATCTCGTCCCACCTCCCACTCCACCTTGGCTCAGGAAGACTGAGCATGTAAGCTTTGCAGACTGTCTTATCCGGCCAGTCTCTGCAAGTGACTCTAGCCACCTAAAACTTGCCGCAGCAATTGAAACTTTAGACTCACTCCCCCCTGCGGATATCGAGCTTTGGACGGATGGATCTGCACAGAACGGTACCAACAATGGTGGATCTGGTATACTGGTGCGATTTCCTAGCACCGGTGATACTAGGGAACTTGCAGAACCGGCCGGGGCAGTCTGTCCCCGGTGCAACGAAGAACCGGATACTCTTATCCACCTGATTGAAAAATGCCCAGCCCTTACCCCAGCCAGGCTCCGGGTACTCGGTCCTGGAGCCAGTACAACGATGCTTGCGACCGACCGTGCAGGGGTGGCCCAATTCCTGCGGGATGCGTTCTCCTTGGAGGACAACGAATATAATGGGAAGACCATTCTGCGCCCGAAGAGAAGAAGAAGAAGAAGCAAGTATGAATTGTTTGCCGTTAACTTGTTGGCATATATGTCATAATTATGTAAGTACAACATGGATGTGGTGCATGCAGCACAACGCGCACAATTTGAGTTAGAGTGGTGCTGGGTAGAAGGGAGGAATGACTGACCGGAACCCCCAACTTTGGGGTCCTGCTCAGAACGTTAGGGAAGGAATTTTGAGATGCGGATTGCGGCATTATTATTCTACTGTCATAGCCTCCAAAATACGTGGAAATGGGCGAGATCCATGAAGGTCGAAAAATAGACTTACCACTATATACGTGGTCGAACCTTCCAGAAAGTGACTCTTGAGCCTCGGAGAGCCCCCATAATATGAGCTATATATAAAGGCACTTTGCGGATTTTGAAAAGTGCTAATTAGGCATAACTAATTAACGGGATGGAATTAAGAGCTAATATTTACATTCTTGAAATCTCCAGGCCAAGAGCTTTCGAATGATACCGCGAAAATTGGCCAAAAATTGGGCATTTTTAGGGTTAATTTTGCAAAATTTTTCAAAAAACTCCCAAATTTTTGGCTCCACGTGTTTATTATCGCGAGGAATACACGTTTATAACGGTTTTATGGACTTCTAGACGCAATATTGACCTTATTCTTGACTCAGAGATATGTAGGCAATCCAGTTTTCGAGTTTAAAAACACTGTGTAATGTTAAAATTACTGAATGATTTCACGTTTTTCGGCATTAGCAATGGCTGAAAATTCGATTTTTGGCATAAAAATAGAAATAATTTTTTGGGGGAGGTTGGGGGGATCCAAAAAGGCCCCCCAAATTCCGGGGGAGGGGGCCCCCCTGCCCAAATCCCGTTACACCCATGGGGATCCCCCTACTTTTCGGCATAGGTGTAATTGGGGGGGGGTAACCCCCCCAGCCATTTTTACAAACCACCCCCAGAAAGTTTTGGGGGCCCCGGCACCCCCCCCCCCCAACTGGGGGGAGGGGGTAGTCGCGCCCAAGGCGCGAAAATTGGCCAAAAACTGGGCATTTTTAGGGTAAATTTTGCAAAATTTTTCAAAAAAAGTTCAAATTTTTGGCTTAACGTGTTTATTATCGCGAGAAATACACTTTCATAACGGTTTTATGGACTTCTAGACTCAATAATGACCTTATTCTGGACTCAGAAACATGTTGGCAATCAAGTTTACAAGTTTAAAAACAATGTCTAATGTTAAAATTACTTAATGGTTTCATGTTTTCGGCATTAGCAATGGCTGAAAATGCTATTTTTGGCATAATAGAAAAAATTTTGGGGAGGTCGGGCGGGGGGGTAATTTTGGGGGTCTACACCCACTACAAAACCTAGGATACTTTAGCATTACGCCTAACGATTCTGGTGTGTGCATAAATACAGGAATTTTGCACGATTTTTGCACATTTTTGCACACTAGGTTTCGATTTTTGCACAGCTCTGTAGATCGAGAAATTGCAATTTGAAAATTTCAAAAATGTGTAATGCGTGCAGAACTTCTCCTGGGCAACGATATGCATGATCTATCATACCCAAATAAGCGGGTTAGAGTTTCTGTGTTGTGCCGTATAGGGAAAGCCTTATCTCTGTTAAAAATTGCATACAATTCTCAGTAACGTACATTTCTTTCAATAATAAGTGCCATTCAGACAATTTGTGCTTTCGCATTTTTTGCATTTTTATTTTACAAGTGGTGTCGGCTTTCAATGAGTGACAAGGTTTGGTGTAAAAAAGTCCAGGGTGTTTTGAGAGACATTCATAGGTGTACCAGGCTACAGTTTGCCCCCGGTGAGGACCTTATGCAAAACTTATGCAAAACAAAAATTATACAAAACAACATCGCCGCCATAACCGGTCCGGGGCGCAACTTTTTAACGGTAACTGATACGGGGCTGAAACTTCGCACACATACTTAACTCGATGTGCTCTATAATTTGCGCATGAAATCAAAAATATTGCGTTGACGTATATATATAAAGCATCATATGATCTTAAGCCCCCTCCCATCCCAGATAGCACGTAAAATCCAGTACTAATTCTTACTTAATAAAATACATACAATACCATACATACCCAATAGCGCAGAGCACAGACATGTTCAGGATATGGATAAGGATAATCCAAAACCAGAAAATATACAGGTATGTCCATATATCATGTGATATAAGTTCATGCAAAGGAGACTTTCCAAAGCTGCACTGTTTAGAAAAAACTGCAAAAGCATATTTAATGCAGCTTTAGGAAATGACGCTGCATGACACAAATAAGTGGATTCTGCGGATAATGATATTACAGTTAAAAAATAAACACAGATCAAAATCAGTAGATAATACGAATATACGCAACAAGCACGTACGTATATATACAATACGAATACGGTTCAATGTATAGGTGTATAAGGGGGGGGGGACCCCGCCCCCCAAATGGACCGGTCCCCGACCCCATAGGTGTGGCTGGGCAAAAAATCTGGGGGGGGGGGGGGGGTTCCGACGGAGGGTGGGGGGACTCCCCCTGAATTTTCGATTTTATGCCATTTTCGGCCGCTTTTAATGGCCAAAAATCTGGGGGGGGGGGTAGCAAAAATCCGAAAATCTGGGGGGGGGTCGCCAAAATTTGTCATTTTGGTGGGCCCCCCACCTCACCCTAACACACCTATGCCCAAACCCCCCCCCTCCTAAAAAATTTTGACTACCCCTACCCCAAATCGGCCTTTCGGCGACCCCTCTCTCCAAAATTTTTCAAACTCCCTAAAAAATTATAAAAATCCTTATTTAGCTGAAACTAAGTGTGCTGGGTCTAGACTTGTAGAGCTCGAGGAGAGGAATCGAACGGTATCTGTTTCATCGAAATCGGATCAGGGATGAGAAAGCTATGGACCGTTGAAAATCACCTTATAAAAATTTTATGAAACCTGATTGCCTGATGCTGCACGAAGAGTATATAAGCCCTTGACGTTGTAAATAGATGGTGAAACTAACCAAAAGGTGGAAACTAGTCAGATGGACACCGATTCCCTATACTTTACCTCTACTGATTTAAATGACTGCGTCCCACCCGAAAACAAGGACAGATGGAAAATTGCTCTGAAAGACTTCTTTGTATTAGACCCTATCCAAAAAAGAATCCCTGGGCTATTTAAAGAAGAGTGGAAGGGAGAAGGCATAATAGCTCTTTGTAGTAAAACTTATTTTGCATGGGGTGAAACTAATAAGGTGAGTCATAAAGGAGTGAGCAAAAAGTTGAACCATTACAGTTGGAAAGATTTTAAAGACGTACTAAAAACAGGATGCACAAAGTCAGGAGAGAATAGGGGGCTTAGAGGTATGGACAATAAAATGATACAATACTTTCAAACTAAAGACGCGCTATCGTACTTGTACCCTAAACGCAAAGTGAAAGCAGACGGAGTGACGACAGTGCCCTTGGACAAATAGTATTGTACAGTGGTCCTAAGAAGGAAAACAAGAAGAAGAAGATAATGTAAAAATACAAAAAGATTAAAGAAAAATTCAAAAATATTGTATGCACCGGACTAAATAGGTATGTAGGTACGTAGGTGGTAGATTAGTTAGGTAGATAGTTTTCTAGATATAGTACATAGCTAGGTTAATTAGGTAGGTAGGTAGGTTAGGTTGATTAGATTAGGTAGGAGTCCGGTAATGGGCCAACGCCGGGTCCCAAGCCCCGGGGGAAGAACACAGAGGGACGGAATGGAAATAGGACAGCTATACTATAGAGAAGGGAATTTGGGTTGTCAAACTAAGTTGGACATGAAAGTAAAGGAGAGTTCAAGGAATTCAGTGTTTAAGGAATATTGTTAGATGAATTTAGATGTGGGGATCAGGGAGTGTAACCGGAGTAGAAAGCGAACAGACTAGAGGTGTAAAGACAGTGAAGGAATGTGACGGTCTGGAAAAAGTTGTATGGGTGGGAGGGAATATCCCAATCCAATGATTGAGGTGCGAAAAAAGGATACTATACTACTTTCACTCTTTTCATGAAATGAAAGCACAGAGTTAATTTTAACTCCATTCATGAATCCACGCGGAGTTAAAATTTTTATCTCTCTGTAAGTCGCAGGTTAAAATTAACTCTTTTAACTCTTTCTTGAAAAGGATCGAGTTAATTTTAACTCTACTCTACTCTTTAGGATCGAGTTAATTTTAACTCTACTCTACCCTTTCTTGAAAAGGCCCTTAGTGTGGACTAAATGCATTGAATGGGTACTCACTCAACTGAACGTCTTGTTATTGTTGTGATAAAAATGATGATCAAAGATGAATGGTTTGACAGTGACTCCTCGTCATCTCACTCATCACAACGGCTGACCCCCACACCTCAAAGTGGTGCCGATGTTGGGTAGGTAGTTCCCAGTGAAAAAGTTTCTAGTTTCTTGAACAGTAGAAATACACGTTTCGTCGAAAAATTGGATCGGAATTAAAAAAATTAGTTAGTTTCAAAATAACTAATGAGCTCAGGTAACAAAATTAGTGTTTAGTGCAACTTAGGAAAAGAATTAGAGAACAACCATAGAAATGCAATCTTGAGACAGAACTAGGACTTAGAAAAGGGCTGAGTTAAGATTCTACTTGAACCCCTTAAAAGTGTGCGAGGACTGTTTGAAACAGCATAGTGAGAAAATGATCCCCAACTGGAACCCTTTCATGTTCCTGTCTCAGCTCTACTCATTTCCAAAAAGCTTTCACTCAGTGGAAGACAATTAAGTCTCTCACCCTTTGTTCAAAGTGAGGAACCATTTACAACCTTTCCCATATTTTTACTCTCCTTACCTAGCTCGTGTAATAAAGTGAAAAACAGCCTAAACTGTGACCAAGTCCTTAACAACACGTGACCTAACAAATGGTTAAACACAATATTTGACTCACAGAGGGAATATTAAGGAAAGACTGAATTTATGACTTTTTACTAAAACATCTATGGTTGAAACAAAAGCATATTACGTATAAGCTAAGGCTCCCAGATGTAGCTTTTTCGACTGTCTTGATGAATAGGTAATACGAGCAACATAAATTTACGAATGGCATATTGCACGGCAGAGCGGTGTAAAAGTGATTTTGGTTTCCAGTCAGAATTCATTTGATCTAAGGGCCTAATTTATATCCTAAATGGAAGTGTCATACAAACACAGAAATTTAGTTTGCATAAGAAGTTGTATTAAAGAAAAGAATCAATTCCTTTTTCTTCTCCCATTTTAGATTTGGCTTAGTTGATGACTTGGTTGGTTTTAGTCACGAAAGCGACGTCAATATGAGTCGTAGTAAAAATTGAATAAAAAGTTTTAGACCTCCAGGGAAGTTGCAGTAATGACATATGTAGTAAAATATCAGTTGAATTTGTTTGTGGACTGCATCAATAAAGTTTAAGAATAGCAGCAGAATAACAGAAGTGGATTCCCGTTATTCCGTAGCTATTCTTAAACTTTTTTGGTTTAGTCCAGGGTTAGTCTCCGAATCCAGTGCAAACCATAGCAAATCAGACAAACGAAACTTTATTTTTACATTGAGAAATTTATAAACACTTGGACGCGGACGCCCATTTATTCTTGTCCAAATAAACAAGTGT
>JASAND010023921.1:0-39604 GCA_030248195.1 Trissonchulus latispiculum
GGGTGGCTGAGCACCTCCTCCCGAGGCAGACTGATTTTCTGGATTTCCCGAGCAATTTTGTCGCTCCGGAAGGGGCCCCGGGGTCCCCCCATTTGAAACCAACGGAAAAGCTGGGTAACCCTCATAATTAAACACAAAATACTGGTTCGAGTGAGGATCGTAGACTAGCTGAGGGCCCGATTTTTGACTCCCGGAACCCTCCTGGGGACCTGTCCCACCCGGCTGGAGAACTCGCATATACGTACCTTGCGGGTACTGCTGACACGGGGGGCACCAGACGAATCCTTCCGCCTGGCCCCACGTTCCGGAGGCCACTTCTGTGCCGAGTGCTGTTGAAGGATCCCGTGTAGCCGAACCTTGTCCATCTGAAGGTTGTGCCGGAGGGTCCTGTTGTTGTTCCTGCGGCTGAGGCAGAGCTGTTGAAGTTGGAGGCGTTTGACCCCTTTCGGACGTATCCGAATCTGCCAACTGGATGAGCTCTTCGAAGGGAGTTTGACGCCCACTCCCAGTCTCTACAAGGTCGCCCCCCCGAAACTGAGGGTGAGTGTCCTCACCTTTGTCGTAGCGGTACAGTTCTGCCACCGAAATTAGTGGGAGTCCCCGATTTTTACATTTTTGGTCAAAAAACTCCTGTAAAACGTCGTAGAGGTCACCCTCCCCCCGTTCAAGGGCCATATCCAAATATGCATCAAGGTCCGGAAGCTTTTTTTGTGCGCGGGCGTCGGGCCGGGCGGGGTCTCCCCCCGAGCTCCCAGCAACCGACTCCGTGCCTTGAGGCGAATCACATCCGCCCACTGAACTGCTTGACGCACCCCCCCAAAATTTTTATTGAAGTTTCGCCCGACTCCGGGACTGGGGAGTCTGAAGTGACATGAACGCGAGGAGGAGGGGGAGGGGGAAATCTGCGCATCTGAGACCCCCCCAAATCCAAGCGAGGACCCCCATAAGCAGTCGACAGGAGATTCCCAAAAGAACCCCCAACCCCCCCGACGTTATTTTGGGGAGGATCACGCCCATTACCAAAGGTGGAGGTACCCCCCCTCAACCAATCTGTATTTAGCTGGGGCGACCTTACCCCACCCGTACCTAACGACTGGGTAGCAACATTCCCCCCATTTTGCTGGAGAGTAGAATTTTGGGCGGTTCCCCGCCACACTGCAGATTCCTGGGGGGGTTGGGATCTTGGGGTCCCCCGCCCAATACCCGTCAGAGGCCTCCCAATAGGAATTTGGGGGTGGGGGTCTGGCTGCCTAGCCCCCCGACCACGGCCCCCCGACCTAGCTACTCCCGAAAAATTCGGATCCGCCATTATACTAGAATTTTGCGAAATTTGAGAAATTTCACAATTTGGTAATTGCTCAAAAAGCAAAACGACGTCTTTTTGACGTTTTGCGACAGCACGTGTGATTGGAGGAGAATAATTTGAAGAAAAAGTTTTTAACATCTACCTCTGTCACGGTCGCCACATTGTGAAAGTTGGTCCTATGTGCGTGTATGAATCTCGAAATAAAAACTGACAATATCAAGAAATAGTTCATGGATCGTTTTGAAAGAAATATCGATACACTGCGACCGTTGTATCGTTGCAAAAGTCGTAAGCAAAGAGAGGCAATTGTTCTTCATGGAAGTTCCGACCTCATTAAAGTTATTTGTGACTGTGCAGAAAATATCCTGTCTGGCAACGTAAAGACATGCCAGAAGGACAAGAAAAGATTAGCAAGATATAATACGCCGTAAGAGCCCTACGAAAGAAACGAGTCAGTCTCAAGAAGAAGAAGAAACTAATCATTCAGCACGGAGGATTTTTACCAGCTCTCCTGGGACCTATTGTAGGAATTGTCAGTGGACTACTCGGGAATCTCATAAGATAATGAAACCTGACACTGATAAACTAGACTGCAATGATGGAATACTCAATACTAGTTAAGCCGGACTACTTTAACGAGCACAGTAGATCATTGGAGAAGGAAGCTAGCAATGTTCTCAAGTTCAAACTTTCAGCAGATATCAAGAGTAAATTGTTTAAACAGGCAGACTATAGGCGTCGAATACTACGAGATAGACCAACGAAAATGACCCTCAAGTCCCATGCTATGCCAGACATTGTATCTACCTTACCACCAACACTGCAACAGAAGGGTAGGCATCTGATTGAGCATATCATGAGTATACCAGGTCTCAAGGTTAACAGTCGAGGTGAAATAGAGTATCAGGGTCAGCCAGCAGTTGGATCTAGAATATATGATCTTATTCACGACTTCATTCGTAACAGACCCAGTCAACCACCGGCAACAGGGTGGCAAACATTGGCAAAGGCACTAAGAGATAGCAACGTACCTCAAGAACTTATCGGAAATCCACGGTTCATAAATATATAGACAGGTCAAGGAATTAGGTCAGCCCTAAGAAAACTCAAATGGAAGCGGCACTAGAGAATAACAATACAGATACTGATAATAATAATAATGCCACCTTAGAGAAAATTTACTATGATCCGCAAAGTCCTGCAGCATTTGGCGGTATTAATCGGGTGTATCAGGAAGCAAAAAACATGGAATCTCGAGGTCCAAGGTCACTGATTGGTTGGAGAAACAGTACACTTACAGCATCCATAAACCAGTTAGACACAGATTCCAAACGAGGAGGTATCAGGTGGCCGGTATCGACGACCTATGGCAAATAGACCTGGCAGATATGGTATCTATAGCAGACAAGAATGATGGCTACAAGTACCTATTCAACTGCATTGACGTCTTCTCCAAGTAAGTGTGAAGTTTGGTCCTATGTGCTCTTATATTTCTCGAAATAAAGACCGGACTTCGTGTTAAATTTAGGGAAAACTAATGCAGGTTCAGGTCTGAGGTGTGTGATGTAAAACTAATTCAAAACCCTAGCTTCCTCCTCCAACCTATGAAATACACGAAATTAGTATTTACTCAACCGTAGCAATCAAAATTGACAAAATAGTCAAACTTCAGAACAATGCAATTACTCAAATAGAATACAAAATTCTATACTGAATTATCAGTCCAAGACGTTATATAATGGCGGACACAAAAGGGGCACTCCCTACCTCACAACACTGTAGACCCCAACTAAACTACGTCAAACTGGTTTTGACAGAGCCTTATATAGTGAAGACTAATCGATAAAAGCCAACCTTACACACTAGTGGAAAATGGTTGATTGTTTGTCAAGTTAAAGTGTAATTTTGAACATCTGTCATTTAAATATTAATATTATTATCACAATTGCATCCCAGAACTACAGTATAACTGTTTTTACACTTGTATTGCCAACTTCACACTGTAAAGTAGATTATTGTAGGCCTACTGTAGAAATACTGTAAAATACTGTAGAGATACTGTAAGATCTAGAAGGTTACTGTAATTTTAGATCCTTATACTTAGGCTTAGCACATCTGACTGACTGATATTCCACAAAATACCCCCTCTTTGCCACCGCCCGCCCCGGCGCGGTGTTCCCAGAAAGGAGATAAAAAGAGAATACAAATGGGTAAAGGTAAAACGGAAAGTTAAAGCAGACGGAAAAGATAAAATGTGGACCCTCACTGGTCTCACAAGTGGGACTCCCACTGACAGACATGTGCCACTGGCACGACATACTTTTTGCCAATTTTGACAACAACTTACAACTTTACTGGGCCCTTAAACTACGGAGTACTACGACTCTGCTACGACGACAACTACAACAACGTGGACTTAAAATTTTTCGGCTGTCACCGAGACAGAACGCAGACTGTACGCTGGGACACACCGCCCAGGAGACGGCGGCTGGAGGGGCGCACCGGGAACATCAGTCAGCCATGACCCCCCACCCAGCGAAATATGCTCCGGAAGCAAAAAATACACATATTTATGAAGAAGCAACGTACAGACAATAAGGCAAGGTTTTAAGGCATTAGACAAAACAGACAGTAAAAAGGTAAACATGACGAAACTTAGTATTTATTAAAAATAGCTGCAAAACAATGCCAAAAGACGACTCAAACAAAAATTACGAAGATAAAGCACACTATTAAAGACAAACAGTTAAAGCAATTACACAACCGGTCCTAGTGTCTCTAAGAGTGCCTGGGGAAGGATCCAGCATCAGGTGCCAGTAGCATCACAACGGCCAATCCATGCCAAAAAGCAGGGCCAGGCAGTCCGGGCAACAGCAAAGAGCAAAACCAGCCCAGACAGTCCGATCGCAAAGGCTCCGGAAGAAGAAATCCAGAACAACTTCGACCAGGAGGCCGAACAGACCAGATGACAACGGGCTGCGGAGACAGCCACAGTCCAGAAGAAAAACTCCAAAAGGACCCAGAAAAGCACCGGGGCAGAAGACTACCCAAGCAAGGAACCCAAGGCAAAGACGCCCACCAAGCACCGGCAGAAGCACCAAAGGCGGAGGAGAACCGCCCGAAAATATCAGAAGGACAGGCGACGCCCTGAACTGCCCATCAGACCAGAACAGAGGCAAGGAGGCCACAATCATCCGGAACTGGCACCGTCACAAGCAAGGGAGGCACTCCTAGGCACGAAAGAGGGGACGGGGACGGACCACACAACCAAACAAACAACCTACAATACACAAAAGGAAGGATTAAGACATGGTTTATGCATAAAAACAAAAGAAAACACAAGATGGCAGTACAAAACATGGCCCAAACTGTACCCGAAGGTTAAAAGTGAAACTCGAAATATTAATAAAACTATTGTATGTTAGAGTTAAAAGAGATGTAATTTATAGAGGCTAAAACTGAGGGTGAGCCGAGGCAGCCGAAGCCTGAACACCGGTCGGTCACCCCTAAAAGGTGCCAGACTCCGTGCCTCGGACCCACGGGAGACAACTACGGAGTAAGGAGACAGGGTCCGTAGCCGCTCGGTCACCCCAAGAAGCCACGGGCCATGAATCCCCCCCCGGATTCAAGGAAAAGAAATTTAGATGCAGGGCGTGCTGGGCTAAGAAGAACCCGGAGGCAAACGGAATTTGTTCGCGAGAAAAGGAAAGAGCAGAAAATTTACATTCCGGAAGGAAAAGTAAAGAGATCAAGATATGAGGATCCAAATTTAAATGCGCAAAAAGAATAAAGATCAATTTAAGGAGAGACAGAAAAGAGAGCAGAGGTAATTTTAATCAAGATGAGAGAAGGTAAAGCATCAAAAGGCATAATGAATTTAATCAAGGAACGAAGTGCAAGAAAGGCACCAAAGAAGAAAGTAATCAATGTAGAAAGGCACGTAAAATTTAAAATCAAAGGCCCAGCACGCCCCAATTAAAAAGCTCAATAGACAACCTCAACACCAAAACAACAACTACTGGGCCCGACGTGGATAGGCCAGCTCGGCGGCCCACTGATCCTTATGCTGACGTTGGGCCAGCCACTCCCGGGCTTGAGCGTAGATACCAGGAAAAAGCTCCTGGCGAAGCATCATAAGAAGTTTGCCCATCCAGTTCTGGTGAGTGGGCTTCGGGGCCAGAAAAGCCAGCTGACGGACACCATCAGGTCCCAGATGTTGCAATTGGTCCTTATTCCGGCCAACACCCCAGTATGGATCAGAAGATGCCTCGACCAAAATGCGGACGCCCGACTGGCGGAGCCAGTCGACCAGTTCCGTAGAAGCCAAAGCCTTTGCCCGGAGGATGTCCAACATCGTAATGGCCCGGACGTGATTCTTGGGGTGCTCCCAAAACTGACGGTAGGGGCAATCCGGTTTGAACCACCCCTTCGTGAAGTGCTTCGATGCCTCCTTCGCCTGAAATGGACAGCGCAGAGAAACCAGGAGCCGAGCCGGATCATGCAGGCAGAACCAATATCCAGCCTTCCGATAGTGATAAGGAAATTCGGCGACCCGGAATCGTTGACCGAAGACCTCGATATAGACCGGCGCATCCGTGAACCGGTCACCCGGGATACGGCGCATATTGGAAGCCTCCCGTTTTCCCCGAAGAAGGACCAGACCGCACCGTACGTGTGGACCACTCCTGTTGCCAACGCCGGATGGTTCAGACAAGTGTCCACCACCTCCTGTCCCTTGACAGCAAAGTGAGCGGACTTGTTGTTCCACATCCCCAGAAACCGATCCAGCTGCTCATACCGGAACAGGGACGGATAGATGTACAGAACCGGACAGAATTTGGCCAAGGCGGCCACCGTGGCCAGTGATTTTGTTGATCCGAATCCAACCAAAGTGATGGGTGGAAAAATGACCCGGCCATTCCTACAGAAAGCCGGGAAGGCGATCTCCGCACGCCAGAAGTCATATTTCTCCGGCTGGTAGATGAGATGCGGATCAGGATTGGGCCAGGGGTTCCGGGTATGGACAGCCTGAACCTGAACCCGGAAAAGAGCCGTGACTTCCCGAAAGAAAAGACGGAGATCCGCGTCCGGAACCGCAAAGGGAGCCGACTGTCCTAACAGCCATTTGTACCAGAAGTCCCAGGTGAAACACCAATAGGGATTCACCGCAGGCGGCCCGTACCGAGACAGGACATCCGGTAGATAGGACATCTGCCAATGACGCTCCGAAAAGACCCGGAATGGTACCCCAAAGGGCGAAGACTGAAGCCGCGAGACAACAGTCGACGCCACATACTGGTCCAGGTGCTGGAATCCCATGAACCGGGGCGATGGTGAAATCCTGTCCGCCGGCAGCCCAAATCGTTCTTCCCCAGGAAAGATGCTCAACAGGTCCTGGCCAGGATGGAAGTGAGCACGAGCCTGCCGCGGGACCGGCGGAGGGTCCGCATCGTACGGACCTCCCTCCGGGTCCCGCAGATATGACGGCAACGCCTCACAGATGATGGGCACCGTGTCCCCCGTCACCTGATCGTGAAAATCCAACGGATAGACATCAGAAATAGGGCGATGTAACCGCGGACCCAGCACGTGGGAATCTGGAAAAACCATAGGTCCCGGCCCATGAGGCGGAAGCAGGTCCGGCATGACGTATGGAGGAACCTGTACCAGTTGTGGAAGCGGAGGCCCTGCTTGCGATGCCCGTGAAGACGTGCGCGGAGGGTCAGATGTCCGATGAGACCCATCAGCTGCCTGCCCCACCGAGGCCGCCTGTTGCTGTCGCTCAGCAGCGACCCCGGGCTCCGACCCCGACGCCCGAGACCGTGGAGCCGGAGTATGGGCAAACAGCTGACCCATTGACAAGTCCAGATCCATGCCCGGAGGAAAACCCATGCCCGGAATAGGTGAGAGCTCGAAGGCCTGCGGAAACAGCACGCGGAGCAAATCAAATCCAATACCTGGAGGTTGCCTTCCGTCATCGTGTGGAACGCCACCTCAAACGCCGACCAGGGCGCCGGGTGACCCGTCCATTGCTGTAGCTGGTCCTGAGTGATTCCGTGCTGCTCGAGCAGGTCGAATTGCATCCGGTTTTCCACACATGGGCTCCGGAGCCAAAAGGAATCAGAGAAGTGGAGGCGTCCCGGACCCAGAATCGTGCCAAACCCCTGCATGGGAGCCGAGGCACGCGGGGCTGTCCGCAGGATGGTACGCCAGTCCGAGTCAGAAACCACCACCGGTTGGTCATCCAAAGACCTAAGTGTCGGAGCATCGTCCGTGGCTGAGAGCACTGCCTCCGGAGCTGAGGCCAACGATGGAACCTGCCGCGGGCTACCTGACAGAGCATCCTGCATGGGAGGGCCAGAGCCCTGGTCCTGCAATTGGTCTGCTCCCGGTGGCACCGCGGGTGGAATAGGCAGGCACGGAGCTTCCTGAACATATTGCGGGCCTTCCTGCTGAATTGACCGGATCACCGCATCGAGGATAGGCCCCTCTACGAAGTACGTCCGAAAAGCCGGTTCGCCGGCGTGCGGTACCAAAGCCATGCCATGGGCAACCGGAATCCGGAGGAATTGGTTGAAGTCCAAAACCGTTGGGGCCTCCGTCACTGCCCCCTGAGACTGAGTGGGTGGAGCCGGTGCTGTGTCCATTGCCACGCCCTGTGGCTGAATGACCGGGCCCGGCCGTGACGGAGCAACCGACGGATCCCCCAGAGGTCTCCAAGACCCTCCAGAAGACTCAGAGACCGCAGCTAAAGTCCCCGGAATCCAATCTAGGGGCAGCCGAAGCCGCGGCGGCTGTGATATAGCCAGTAGCGAAGCTGCTTGTGGTTGCGCCACAACCGCTGATGTTGTAGGCGTGAGGGAAACCGTCTCCGCCGGCTGTTGCAAAGGATCGTAAGTTCTAGGCTCTGTTGGCAAAAGAGGGACTAAAGAGGACTCCTGCAGCTGAGCCTTCGCTGCCGAGATAGTAGTAGGCGACGGTGGCTGCCGGACCAGAACCTCCTGACCCGTTCCCGCGACGGTGGGGTCGCTCCCCGAACCCGCCAACGGGATCCCAGGAGGGGCAGAGGGCGGCGTCGGGTCGCCCCCTAAGCCACCCTGACCCTCGCCGCAAGGGCCAGGTGTGAACTGAGCCTCGGCCATAACTAGCTTCCGCATTACCTCTTCGCCCGATGAATCATCCTGACCCACTGTAGCATGAGCCCCCACCTCCGGAACATCCGCAGCCAACCGAGCCGTACTAGTGGAAGCCACAGAACCCACTGAACCCGCCAGACGAACACGCTTCGCGTCCGGCCGGTGGTCCACAGGCAAAAGGGGAGGCGGTTGTTGACGCTCCACCGCTTGCTCATCTTGTTCTAGTTCTTCCGCTGCCCGTCTGGCCTTTTTGGACTGCTTCGGCTGCGGCTGCTTGTCCTGTTGCAAGACAGGATTTGGTCGCTGATGAACAGAAGCCCAAGGCTCCCGAGCCATCCAAGCATTTGGCGGCATCTGGCTCCGCTCTAAATCACGAGGCGGAAAACAAATAAGCGGTCTCCAGACCTCCGTCGCCGTGATTCCCATAGACGCGTCGAATTTAACCAAATTGACTTCACCCTGCGCAGGCAGAGGCGTCGTCTTCAGATGGTCCTTCAGCGCAGCCATAGTGTTCTTGTGCGAGGTCTGGGACAGCGTTGTAACCATCATAAACTGCCGTATAGCCTGCGGAGTCAATTCACTGTCGAACAGCAAATATAACTGCACCACCAAAGCCACGTCCCGGATATCCAGGGCAACGTTCCGGAGATCCCCGGCATTAGGGAACGGAAACGTACCCTTCGCATTAGGCGGTCGGCAAGCCGAAGGAGAAAATTTGAGGACCTACGTTTGGTGCCACAGCAGCCCGGGGTCACCCCGTTTCGGATTGATCGGAGGAGGCAGCAGTTCGCCCGACTGCGAATCCACCCAGGGGTAAGGGCCCTTTGGATCACCCGGTTCCCGTGGGACCAAGTCCTTCCCTGCGGCCCTCTGCCTGACCCATGACCCAAGATGGCCCAGCTCCACCATAGAGTTCCTGGCGTCGATCCCAAGGCATCTAATCAACCGCCGACAGTCTAATAGAGCCGAAAGACCTATTAGAGCATACGGGGTGTTAGAGCAGGGGAGACAAAAGACCCTGTAGGTATTCCCAGTACCGGACGTGGAAAAGAAGCTGAAACAGAGGGATCAGATAGATTCGCAAATTAGTAGGCGTCCCAGGGTCCACCGAGGGATGCAGCACATCCAGCTGCTGCCGGAAGCGAACCGGATCCTCCGGAACTGCCAGCGCAAGCACTGTGATCAGGGCCTGCTGAGGGATCCCCCAGATCTGACCAAAAGGAGGTTCCAGATCCCAACAAAAGAAGCCCGCCTGAACCGCCCGCTTGTAGATGACCGGCAGGTGGTCAAGGAGGACGTAGATGGACTGAATAACTGTGGTGGCTCGCCGGACGGGAAGTTGAAAAACAGATTTGGCCTGGATCAGCTGATGATATCGATTGAGTTGATCACGGTCCAGCTGCCGGGGTAACTCCGCAAACGCCGGGACAGACTCCCTGATCGTCTTGGCCAACTCGCTATAGGAGATCAAGGGGATCGCTTCCGTCTGGTAATTACCCGGCGACTGGTAAGGAGCAGGCGCGGGCCCAGCCGACGACGACGGGCCCGGCTGTCCTGAAGGTGCGCCGGAAGAAGACTGATGACTGCGACGCGAACGAGACGGCCGTTCCCGCTTCCTCGCCCCAGAATCCCGCCCAGACATGGCTAACCAGCAAAAGGGAAAATCAGACAAAGACAAAGAAAGAAACCACCTGACGCAAGGACAGGAGCAGGATCTATGATGGCCAGAAGAATCAGAATCTAAACAAGAACAAAAGGAAAAAATCTTACGGAAAAAGAAAAATATAAACATATATACAGAACACAAACAGAAACAAAGTGCACACGTATACCCTAGTCAATCTGTATCCGAAGCCACCGCGACCGAAAATAGTGAATTATATTCACGGTATTTGATCTGAAAAGTGGCCTCCGGCTGATTTGCTGTGCGAGGGCGAAGGCACGCGGGAACCGTATCCGTTTCAACTACCGCATGAAAAAGAGAATTATACTCTTTATAAATATTTTTGGAGGACGGGTTAAGCACAGAACCAGGGGCAAGACGCACCGGGTAAGGCAAATTAGGATCCGAAGTCCGGACCATACGGGCCAATTTCTCCTCCCACGCTTTCTGTTCTTGACGCCTCCGCTCTTGCACAGCCCATTCCTCCCAGGCTTTTGCAGACTTGCCCAGGGCCAACTGTGTGGTAACCGCTTGATAAGTCTCCCTACGCACTCGCTTGGCGGAAACCAAAGGTAACATAACCCGGATATCCTCCGGTCGGACAGCAAATTTACTCTGATTATTAGCCATATCACCAATAAATTACACACAAAATAGAAATTCGAAAAAAAAACAACTAACCCGAAAATTTTCGTTACCGCGTGGGCAAAGCCTAAGGATCCTTAGAGAAACAAAAACCGGACCTAAACAATTAAAGTGCACACGTAGACAAGCAACACAAATTATACAGTGACACCGAAATAGTAAAAGGCTCTCATAGAATTACCCCCTCTTTAGGAGTAAAGCCCCACAATCTCCTAGCAAAATAGCCAAACTTTAGATTCTAAAGAAAATTTAGGATATTAAAAATTTGCGTCAAGGAAAAGATATATAGGTAAGGTAACTATTAGGTACCTTTGTTCAAACAGAAAAGAGTTGGGTTCAACCCACTGATTGTTTCACCCCGGAGCACAACTTTGAATCCGTATACGCAGGTAACACCCTAAAATACAAATATTATACTAAGGCCGGGATGACATGGGGGGTGACAAACAAGCACGACGAATAGTATGGGAAGCTGTGTCACAAAGACAGGCGAAATGTTCATACTCGATAAGATTGTTCAGTTCCCTCCGGGAACACGCCTCCGCCTCAAGCTGTGTCATATACATATTCATAGCAATCCGGAGAGGCAACTCCGGGGCATCTTGAGGCCAGACAAAACCTGGTTGCCAATCTGCTGTAGATCTAGGAGGTGATAGTCCGTGAAAGCGGGGTAATTTCTGTAGTTCCACCGCCTCACGAGACAATTCCTCCAAAACATAATCCTTTACTGAACGTGCTAATTTACTAAGGGCTTGAGCCATGACTGAAGTCACGGAAGGGAAGAATGCAAAGCAAAATTGAATAAATTTGAAATGAACTCAAGGGATAGAAATTTAGTAAGAATGCTCGGAAAGTAATTTGTATGAATACTCAAGGAAATGAGAACTAAAGAATTTATAGAATGCAAGGAAAAGAACTTTTGGGAAAGAAACTCAAGGAAAAGAATTTAATAGATACTCAAGAAAAGCCCAAGAAAACCTCATACACACATGAAAAGAAAATACTCACAGCAAAATCCTGGAAAGAGCCTTAGAATTATGCAGGTAACACACAAATTAACACCTAAAAAATAAAAGCAAACCCTGTTAGGATACAAATGTAGGTAAAACATGAAAACATAAAACAAATGTTAATACGTACAAAAGTGTGAGATCATATGGGTACAGTTGGGGTCATGCGTGTTAATAAAACCTTAACTAAAAGAAAAATAATCATCCTAAACAAGTTCACTCCGCAGGCTGGGCCTGATCCGCAAAAGGTTTGAGACGATTGACGTGAATGGTCTCCGGATCAGTTCCAACACGCAAGGTAGACTGGATTTGGCAGTTAGTAGGGGACAGCACTTTGAGCACCCGGAAGGGGCCTTCGAAGGCTGGGAGGTACTTCCGACTAGTGCCCTTGGGAGCATTACACTTGGCCACATGCTTCCAAACCAACATTCCTTCCGTGTACTTGACCACTTTGACCTTAGCATCATAGGTGGCCTTCCTCTTCTTCAAAATCGCAGCAACATGATTTGTCAGGATACGCCGAGTATAGCGCAGGCGATCCCGGAGGTCATCCAAATAAGACGGCATGAAATCCTTCACCCGAGGTTCCGGAGTGGTCAAAAAAATTTTCTGAAAACAAACGAGGGTCCCGCCCGTGAAGAATGTAATATGGGGATTCCCCAAGGGAGGAATGGGGGGTAGCTCTATACGCAAAAACCACCCAAGGCAAAAGTTGATCCCATTCCTGATTCCGCGCAACCATGCACTTCCGGAGCAGACTCTTGAGGGTACCATTGAGGCGTTCACACGCACCATTGGATTCAGGATGATAGGCCGTTGTCCGGATCTTCTTGGTACCCATCAGCAGACAAAGTTTTTCCATAAGACTGGAGCAAAAGGGAGTTCCCCGATCCGTGATGACTTCTCGAGGAGCGCCATGAACTGCAATAACATTTTCGGCAAAGACCTTGGCAATCGTGAGCGTTTGCTCATTCGGCATGGCAAATGCCCACCCCCACCGAGAGAAAAAATCTACCACCACTAAAATTTTGCTATTACCTGATTTTGTAATTGGAACATGCATAACATCCATGCTCAGGCGCTCAAAAGGAGCCTCCACCGGAGTGAAGAACTTCAGGTATGCCTGGGGACGGACTGGTCCGGGATCACAAGTGGCACAGGCCCGGCAGTTTGCCAGGTACTTGGTGACGTCTGCCCCCAGAGTGGGCCAATAATAGCGGATAATCATGAATCCAAAGGTCATTGCCTTCCCATTATGACAACCGCCCAGAAGATCCTGATGACATTCATCTAAAACGTAAGTTTTACATGCCTCCGGAACCACAATGAGCCGGGCAGCTTCCTTGCGGCGGAAATACCGGAGATCCCGATGCCAACAATACAAGATACCATTCTCCACGCTGTAATCAGAGGCAAATCGTCGGATAAATGTAGCTAAATCTCCTGTTTCCGGAATGATTTTTGATTCCACGAAATCCATGACAGCTTTTGTGAAGGGATCCGCTGCCAAAGCCTCTTTTCAAACACTGGCTGCGTCCGCGGTAACCGGTGGTCCACAAGGGCCATCCTCCGGACCTTCCTCTTCCAAAGCCTCCTCAATAAGGGATCCAATGAAATCCGGGATCTCAGGATGGTCTGCGAAAGAACCCGCCAGCATCGGAGGATTGCGGGATAGAGCGTCCGCAGCCCCATTGGTGATACCCGGGCGTTGAATGACCCGGAATTGGAACCCCCGGAGGAAGGCCCGCCACCGAGCTATGCGACCCTGAGCAGCTTTAGATTTGGCGGCATCCCCCAGCATATATTCCAAGGCCTGATGATCGGTAATAACGTCGAAATCGTGAAGAACCAGATAATGATGGAAATAGGAGATCCCGAAGAAGATCGCTAAAGCTTCCTATTCGGTCACGCTATAACTCTTCTCCGCCGGTTGTAAAGCTCGGGTGGCATAGGCAATTGGGTGAAATTTGTCCTTCAAATCCAGTTGTTGAAGAACCGCGGCGATACCAAAATAGCTGGCGTCGGTTACCAGGGTAAATGGCTTAGAGAAATCCGGATACATCAGAACCGGAGCCGTAGTGAGGCGGTCCTTAAGCGTTTCGAAGGCTTCCTGACAGGCAGCATCCCAGATAAAATCACGATCTTTCTTCAGCAATGCCGTCAGAGGATGAACGATTTTGGAAAAATTGGCCACGAAACGTCGATAATAGCCAGCCAGGCCCAGGAAACTTTGGATGTCCTTGACTGTTTGAGGCACCGGAAAGTGCTTGACCACACGAATCTTCTCTGGATCCGTAGCAATCCCGAACTCAGATAAGATATGACCCAAAAAGGCCATCTGCTTGCGGGCAAATTCGCACTTGGATAACTTGAGAATCACATGTTCCCGGGAGCATCGCAAGAAAATATCCAAAAGCCGCTTGAGATGATCCAGCTGATTGCCACTGGTTACCAGAACATCATCAATGTAGACGATAAATCCTTCCATGATCCTGTCAATGATTCGCTGGAAGGTGCTTGGCGCATTACATAGACCAAACGGCATCACTTTGAATTCGTAGAGTCCGGAATGAGTGATGAAGGCCGTCTTTTCACAGTCGGGCGGATAGATTGGAATCTGGTGGAATCCGGACGCAAGATCCAACTTGGAGAAGATAGAGTGACCCAAAATACTTTCGAAGAGACCAGTAATGTAAGGAATCGGGTAGCAGTCACGTTTAGCGACAGAATTAAGTTTGCGGTAATCCACACACAACCGCCAATCGCCATCTTTCTTAGCCACCAGGATAATCGGAAAGGCCCAGGGGCTCCGGGACGGCTGAATCAAACCTTGCTCCAGCCAAGCTGTGAGCTTCTCATCAATGATCTTCTTCTGAGCCGGATTGACTTTGTACGCCCTGGCTTTAATGGGCCTCTTGCCTGGTTCAATCTCGATGTAATGATAGTCCAATTCGGTTTTTCCGAATCCTCCGGCAGCGTCCCAGATGTCAGGGAAGTTAAGGATCATGAGCCGGAGGCGTCTCTGATTTTGACGGGTCAAACAGCATTCCAAAAATTTGATCTCGTTGTTGAGCAGGGTGCGCTTCTCTTCCACCGAAAACGCCTGTGGGGCTGAACTCGACTCCTGGGGTGCCTCCGGAGCCACCAAACCTCTTTGCTGTAGGATCCGGGACCAATCTGGCTTCTCGTAGCCAAACTCTCCTGGATGGATCTTGCGCCGGATCAATCGTTTAGCCCATGAAGATTTAAGCAAGGTGTCATCCGATGTTTCCATTTCTTCGGTCGACTCCGCAGGTTCCGTTCCTGAGAGATCTGGGTCGCCCCCGTCGTTCTCCGGAACATCTTCTTCCTCCTGCGCCAAATTGACTTGGGCTCCCAGTTCCACACCTGCCGGAACCCGTTCCACACGCCCGTTGCTCCACAGCCAGACGGAGGGCCCCGGGCTTTCTCCAGGTACCACCCCCTCTTTAGGTGGAGACGTCAGCCCTTGCAGAGGGTCCTCCGTGTCGCCCACTTTGGATCCTCCTGCCACGGACTCCTCTTCCGTTGTGAGGAATTGTTCCACCCATACCTCCACCTGATCTGAAAAAATGACGGGAGCTAGGGGGAGCACCTCCCGAACACCTGCCTCAATTGGTGACAGGTCTGATTCATGTAAAAGACAAGATTTAAGGGGAGATTGTTCACTAGCTGTAGTAGTAGGGGTTTCCGGTTCTCCCCGGGGCGGAAGTTCGGGTGGGGCTGTGACCCCCTTTAAAGCCGAGGCAATTTGCGGGAGGTCTTGGAATTCCTGTGCACCGGAATCGGAGGATTCGCCCACAATAGCCGGAAGGGTGGTATCCACCCCCTCTTTAGGGATCGTTTCCCCCGAGAAATTTTCGGTATTTTGCACTGTTGACACTAATTTGATGTCGGACGCAAAAACCCCAAAGTCATCATCAAACACGGAATCCAGCGCCCACTTATACGAAAAAGATGACTCCACTTTTCGCGGGGGAGTACCCACCTCCTCATCCACGACAAAAAGCAAATCTTGCACGTATGGGTCCTTATTAGCCCGGGCAGTCGTAACCACCACAGGCCAAGAAAAATTTTGGTGCCCCGCCTGGTAGTCCCCCGTCGGAACTATCGTGCCCACCACTGTTGCTTTTGGGATCGAGACCGGAGCATTGGTAGGATTTACTACTAAAAAATCAAAATTTTGCCCCTGAGGGGTGACCACTCCCGCGTAGGGTAGAAGTTTATTATCAAAAACAAAAGTTTCCGTAGGTTCAAAATAATACAGGTCATCAGGCAAACGGGAAGAAACCTGAGCCTTTGCCCATTTCTCTGAAGTGGGGGGACCACCACTTCGACGGCCATAACCACCGCGAAACCTCGAGCATTTCCCATTTCCCACTCAGCACGGATTGCTTCCGGAGACATCAAATCATAATCAAGGCCATTCATGTGAAGACAATTCCGGGAAAAAAGGACGTCCCAATTGTATTTTTTCATGAAATCCGTCCCAATGAGAACATCTAAATGGAATTCCGGAGCCAAATGAAAAGGCCATCCAAATTGCAAACTTCCGAGTTGGAAAATCAAGTTGACTTTGCCTCCGATCTTCAATGGGGTATTTCCCGAAGTACGGGCACAAATTGAATCTGCCCGCTGGACCACCAAATCCACCCCTGCTCGGAGAAGACGGTCCAACCCTGCCTGGCGGATGATAGAAATAGAAGCGCCCGTATCCAGAATGGCCAATAAGGACTGTCCTTGCACGTTGATCAGAATAGCCGGTGTGTTGTCGCCAGCGGCCATGACTGCTTCGAGTTCAAAGTCGTTCTGAGATTGTGGAAACACTGAAACTGAGTGGAAAGTAGTCTCTCCCGTGCCCCTGGGGACTCCCGCAACCGGCCCGGACGAGTCTCCCCCGCTACCCGGCCGGGTGCTCTGCTCCGGGGCAAGCGACTTGGTGTCGCCCACCGCCTCAGCCTGCTCCGTGATAGCAAAGGAGTCCCCAACAGAGTCAACCGCCGCAACCTCTCCATGGGCAACCGGTTCCAAACCCCCGAAACAATCCTGACGAGGTTCCGAAGGTATCGAATCCTCCCAACGGATTTTGTCCGGCCACTCCGCCATGGCTAGGCTCAGCAGTGTGTCCAGCTGGTCGCGAACTGCGTGGAAATATTTCATCATAAACTCATGAGCCCCTCCGTAGGCTTCCAGCAACGTTGAAAAGTTCCACTGTATATTGGTGAAAAGCTGGGTAATACGGTCCAAATTAGAAGTTGGTTCTGGCTCGCTGTCCAAAACAAGAATATTGTGACTCCAAGGATCCTGGACATCCAGGAGCCCTACCAGGTTCTGCTGTGATTGCGCCTGCGTAGGAGGTGCCGTCCCCGGATTAACTGGGACCAGGGTAGGGACCCCTGGCGGGACTATGCCCGGTTGTGGATGAGTCGCCTGGACGAAACTTTGCTGCATGGCTGGAGCCAGAGATGTTTGTTGGCCCTGTGGTGCCGGTTGACCTTGTGGTGCCGGTGCACCATACTGCTGCTGCGGAGCCGGATGCCACTGCTGTTGTTGCATCGGTTGGGCCGGAGGTGCAGGCGGGGTCGCCTGCGGCGGCTGCCACTGTTGTTGCTGAGGCTGTTGGTAGGCATACTGCTGCGGCAACGGTTGAGCATACTGAGGAGGATAAGCCTGAGGAGGGTAATAGTTCTGTGGGGGCCCCACGACAGGCTGATAGGGATAATTCTGGTCCATTCCCGAGACCTGTTCCCGTCGAGAGTTCCTCCGGGGGTTGGTCCAGTTCGGTGGAGCCAAATTTGGGTACTTATCCCAACATTTATCCGGGTCATGCCCCCGTCGGCCACAATGTTGACATTTCTGAGGGAATCTGTTCTCGGAACGGGGCATCTTGCTGAATTTCTGTTCAAAATACTCCTTCAAGGACTGTAATTCCTGGAGAAAGTCGACCGGCGGGGTGGCAGAGGCAGTCACCTGTGTGGTCCCAGAGGCCCCCGCCTCCTCCGAGCCTACTCCGTAGACCGGAGAGAGATACGTGAGCGACTCCGGTTCCGGTTTAGGGGAGCGTGAATCCACCTTATCCACTATGCGGAAAATCTGCTGGAGAGATGGCTCTTCACCGCCAAAAGCCGAAGCCAGGGCAACCCTCATAACGTGGATGGATCCCCAAAAATGTCTGATGGACGCAGTGGCGGTCCCTTTCCTCCTGATCTTTCCAAATGTCCAGGGACATGGCTTGAAGCTCCGAAATGAACTTCCGAGCGTGTTCTCCTGGTCGTTGCTTCCGCTGAACAAAGGCAGTGTAACGGTCAGCCACAGATAGTTTCGGCCGCGGAAACTGGGACTGTAGCAGTTCTTTGAAGCGTTCGTAGGAATCGGTGACCGAGGGACCCACCCTCGCAGCGTAGACCTGGGCTTTTCCCCCAGTTTATTATACAAAAGGCGGGGCCACTGCTCCTGTGGGATTTGGTAGATGTTGGCTGCTGACTCAAATTGTGGGAACCATTCCTCCACTGACATCGTTTCAGGTTCGAATTTGGGGACTTCCCGGAGGATATCCATATACGTACGGTTAAGTCGGGCATCATGGGTCAATACCGAAGCATCCGTAGCCTGCATTGTGGGTGGCGTCAGATGTTTGGACGCTGAAGAAGAAGGTCTACCTTGCCTGGGCGTGTAGTAGAGTCCGGACTCTGGGCGAGCCGGTCCAAGACCCGGAGGGGTCAACGGAGGCGGTTGGAGGCCTGGACTCCCAATATTAGACGTGGCCACTGGCATAGGTTGAGGAGTCTGCACCGGTCGGGGAACCACTTGACTCGGTTGCTGTTGAGGGACCCCCCCGGCGGCCCCACTTGCAACCGAACTAGAATTTGGGGGTGGTTGAGCACCTCCTCCCGAAGCAGACTGGTTTTCTGGATTTCCTGAGCAATTTTGTTGCTCCGGAAGGGACCCCGGGGCCCCCCCATTTGAAACCAACGGAAAAGCTGGATAACCCTCATAATTAAACACAAAATACTGGTTCGAGTGAGGATCGTAAACTAGCTGAGGGCCCGATTTTTGACTCCCGGAACCCTCCTGGGGACCTGTCCCACCCGGCTGGAGAACTCGCATATACGTACCTTGCGGGTACTGTTGACACGGGGGGCACCAGACGAATCCTTCCGCCTGGCCCCACGTTCCGGAGGCCGCTTCTGTGGCTAGTGCTGTTGAAGAATCCTGTGTAGCCGAACCATGTGCATCTGAAGATTGTGCTGACGGGTCCGGTTGTGGTTCCTGAGGTTGAGGCAAAGCTGTCGAAGTTGGAGACGTTTGACCCCTTTCAGGCGTATCTGAATCTGCCAGCTGGATGAGCTCTTCTGAGGGAGTCTGACGCCTACTCCCAGTCTCTACAAGGTCGCCCCCCCGAGACTGAGGGTGGGTGTCCTCACCTTTTTCGTAGCGATATAATTCCGCCACCGAGATTAACGGGAGACCCCGATCTTTACATTTTTGATCAAAAAATTCTTGTAAAACGTCATAGAGGTCGCCCTCCCCCCTTTCAAGGGCCATGTCAAAATATGCATCAAGGTCCGGAAGCTTTTTCTGTGCACGGACGTCGGGCCGGGCGGGGTCTCCCCCCGAGCTCCCGGTAACCGACTCCGTGCCTTGAGGCGAGTCGCACCCACCCGCTGGGCTTCCTGACACACCCCCCAAAACTTTTACCGAAGTTTCACCCAGTTCCGGGATTGGAGAGTCTGAGGTGACATGGACGCGAGGAGGAGGGGGGGGGGTGGAAATCTGCGCATCTGAGGGCCCCCCAAATCCAAGCGAGGTCCCCCATAAGCCGTCGACAGGAGATTTCCAAAAGAACCCCCAACCCCCCAACATTCTTTTGGGGAGGAACACGCCCATGACCAAAAGTGGAGGTACCCCCTCAACCAATCTGTATTTAGCTGGGGCGATCTTACCCCACCCGTACCTGACGACTGGGTAGCAACATTCCCCCCATTTTGTTGGAGAGTAGAATTTTGGGCGGTCCCCCGCCACACTGCAGATTCCTGAGGGGGTTGGGATCTTGGGGTCCCCCGCCCAATGCCCGTCAGAGGCCTCCCAATCGGAATTTGGGGGTGGGGGTCTGGCTGCCTAACCCCCCGACCTAGATACTCCCGAAAAGGTCGGATCCGCCATTATATCAGAATTTTGCGAAATTTGAGAAATTTCACAATTTGGTAATTGCTCAAAAAGCAAAACGACGTCTTTTTGACGTTTTGCGACAGCACGTGTGATTGGAGGAGAATAATTTGAAGAAAAAGTTTTTAACATCTACCTCTGTCACGGTCGCCACATTTGTGAAGTTTGGTCCTATGTGCTCTTATATTTCTCGAAATAAAGACCGGACTTCGTGTTAAATTTAGGGAAAACTAATGCAGGTTCAGGTCTGAGGTGTGTGATGTAAAACTAATTCAAAACCCTAGCTTCCTCCTCCAACCTATGAAATACACGAAATTAGTATTTACTCAACCGTAGCAATCAAAATTGACAAAATAGTCAAACTTCAGAACAATGCAATTACTCAAATAGAATACAAAATTCTATACTGAATTATCAGTCCAAGACGTTATATAATGGCGGACACAAAAGGGGCACTCCCTACCTCACAACACTGTAGACCCCAACTAAACTACGTCAAACTGGTTTTGACAGAGCCTTATATAGTGAAGACTAATCGATAAAAGCCAACCTTACACACTAGTGGAAAATGGTTGATTGTTTGTCAAGTTAAAGTGTAATTTTGAACATCTGTCATTTAAATATTAATATTATTATCACAATTGCATCCCAGAACTACAGTATAACTGTTTTTACACTTGTATTGCCAACTTCACACTGTAAATTAGATTATTGTAGGCCTACTGTAGAAATACTGTAAAATACTGCAGAGATACTGTAAGATCTAGAAGGTTACTGTAATTTTAGATCCTTATACTTAGGCTTAGCACATCTGACTGACTGATATTCCACATAAGCATGGGTGATCCCAGTTAAAAGCAAGGGTGGTCAAGAGATGACTAGAGCTTTTCGTAAAATACTGGCAGATGGCAGACGACCACAACACCTACAGTCAGACAGAGGCAATGAATTTTTGAACAAAAATTTCCTGTCACTCCTCAAGGCGAACCACATCAACTTTTATACATGCAATAATCCAGTGATCAAGTGTAGCCTCGTTGAGCGTTTTAATCGTACTATTAAGACAAAGATATGGAAATACTTTACAAAGACAAGATCGTACAGGTACATTGACGACCTTCCTCAACTCGTGGAAGGCTACAACAATGCTCGCCACAGGAGTATTCGTATGACGCCAGTGGAGGCATCGAAACCTGAAAATATGGAAGAGGTTAACAGGGCGCTCAGGAGAGTGGAGAAGAATTTCAATTCAAATTTGAAGAAGGGAGATATGGTCCGAATCAGTAATAGTAAAGGTCTCTTTGATAAAGGATACCTTCCTAATTGGTCAGAAGAGTTGTTCCGTATCAGAAGTGTCAGGACTGGTGACCCACCCATGTACCTCCTAGAAGACTATGGTGGCGAAGAGGTGGTCGGCGGATTCTATGAACCTGAAGTACAAAAGGTTGATGAACCAGACACCTATTGGGTAGAAAAAGTTGTAAAAACCAGGCATCGAAAGGGTTGTAAAGAGTATTTTGTCAAGTGGCTTGGATACCCTGACAAGTTCAACAGTTGGATAACTGAAGACAATAGATTTTTACCTATACCTACCCAGTAATACAGCAGACTATGCAACAAATAAACTGCAAAAATTTCCGAGTGAAACTTCCTCATCGCGTTGATCTTGAAGGTGAATGGGAGGTGGCACTTGTAGAACTTGGATATCCTGTCACCTGGAAACCTGGAAACAAATAACAGAAATGTAGGAAACAAGGATGATGCAAAGTTTGGAGTGACAGTTGGCAAGAAGACATTCCATGGGCATATCCCATTGAACAACTATGCCATTGTTATGCGATGCCATCAACTATACCCTTCAGCTAACAAAGAAGATCAATTGTGAATGAACTTCAATGAACTTCATAGACGTGTCGGACTTAAACCTACTACCCTAGATGAAGAACCGGACTTTAAGGCATTACACTTTAGTAAACAGGTAAAATATATGCTAGGATACTCTGACACAAAGGTCGTACCAAAGGAAAAGACAGTCTCACCACCTAGATACGCAGTGGCCGCTAATGCACCAGACCTGAGAGGTGGACTATATTCCCTCTTCATACACTGCGACGTGGTGGCACCACAAATGATAGGAAACACCATTGCTCCCATCATTCGTGTTGTTAGTATTGAAGGTAAGCATAATGATACTGTTGATCGAATATACAATAATGCACACTATATACCAGTGCTTAGAAAGGAGTTTGATAGTATTGAAATACATATAAAGGATGATCACGGTATGGCGGTAGACTTTGAATACGGAAAGGTCTTTGCTAAGTTACACTTCCGGAAGCGAAGATGAGTTTCTACCTGTATGTGACCGGAAAGGACGGAACCTTTGAGAACCAGCTAGCTCACCCTCTGCATCTACATGGCAGGTGGTCCGTCGCAATGGTTGATTTTATCTATCCTCACACTTGGAAAGCCATTAATTCTAATGCAGACACATCCATCATAGTCCTATTTGAGGCAGACGAGAGTGCAGTTAGTAATATACCCAGGCGGCGGTACTATAACCTTCACGATCTGATAAACACCATCAACCTTAAAAATTCTGTCAATTCTTAATGAACGTCAGGAATCACCTCCTATACGTTTCGTCTATGATCAGGAAAAGGATCGAGTCTACCTAGACTTATACGAAAATCCAGAACACCTTGAAAGACCCAACTTCGGGTTAATTCAATTTGCTCCTACCATTGTACGCATGCTTGGCTTTGACTCTCAGAAATTCACTGTAGAGGATGGCAGAGATGCCCTGAGGATAAAGAAATTCTACGCACAACGTCCACCCAGCCTTAACTTTCATTATCTTCAAGTTCATTGTAATATCGTGAAAGAACAACTGGTGGGCACAACTACCGGCAACCTGCTGGCAATAGTAAAGGCGGGTGAAGAGTATGGGAATACCATCCAGTACTCTCCAGAACCTCACTACGTCCCCGTGAATAAGCATGTGATCAATAGCATTAAAGTCCATATAAACAGTCACATTGGCAGGAGTGTACATTTAGAGTATATTAGTATAGCTATCAAGTTACACTTCAAGAAAGATGAGGACCAGATATCATCCAGAAACCGTTGAAGACTGACAACTGCACCTGATACAAAGAGGGTCTGATTTCTATGCCGGCCAAAGGTATCAGCGAGGAGATGGCCTAGGCAGCCTCTTGAGAGGTATTGGACGCTTTATTTGGCCAGTAGTACGTCGTGTAGGTCTAGAGGCAGGCAGGCAGGCCTTTCAGACAGCCGGGGATGTGGCTCGTGATTACTTGAATAGAGGTGAAGATCCAAAGGAAGCACTCAAACGACATGGGAAGGCAGCCATTGGACGCCTGCTGGAGAACAGTGGAAAGGCAATACAGCAAGGGGAAGGCATTGGTAGCAGACCACATAGACGCAAAGTTAAGAGATTGAAGCGTGGCATTTACAGCCCACAAAAACCCATCCTATGTAATTATAGTAATATACTAACAATTGTTTCAATGGCTAAGCAAGTAGACGAACAATGCCGGGCTTCAAGTCCGAAATGGATCTCTTCTCGCTACCTCCAACGCAGGTCAGTAATAATAATAATAATAATAATAATAATAATAATTAATAACTATACTAATAATAGTTATTATGAAAACAATAATAGTAAAAAAAGAAAACTATAAATGTGTAGGCATAAATGTGCTGAATCTGAAAACGAAAATTTTAGTTCAGGAAAACAAACCTAACATGCACAGTAATGTCCAAAACCCGGCGTTATTTGGCGGAGCTTTTTATCACGCTATATATGTAGAAAGTTTAGGATCTGATCTTATGTCAGTTATGTTTTTAATTAATCAATGAAATCCTTAATTAAAAGTTGTTGGAAGCAAAAATATTCTTCAATGTAACTCAATCCAGGTATGTGGATAAGAGTTTTGTTACTATATTGATATTGGAATGCTTCATGACTTAGGCCATATTTGTAAGTTTTTGATTCAATCTTACTTTTAATGGAGCAGACTGAAACAAACTTATATATAAAAGTATGGTGATAACTACAGCCAATAATCTGCACAGTTTGCTAATAAGCGCATAAGTTACGACAATGGAGGAACTCCAAAGAAAACAAGATAACAATGCTCCAGACAAACTGCACTGTTTGAAGTGAAAACCACTCAATCAAGAAGAACAACCACAAGCAGCCAAAACAGCAATGTACTACGGAAACATCCACTACACAGCCTTAGTAAATAGTAGACAAGGATGTACTCATACCAGAAACAACACTATGGAGAAGACGTCATTAACGAGCAAGTAGCAGCAGAAGTAAAAATCAAACAAGCAGTTAAAAACAGTGAACCCACTAACAAAAACCACAGACCTTTACAAAAGTGAAACAACTGTACTATAAAGAACCGTTAATAGCAAACACCAGGTTGCCACTTATGTCTTATGACTGACGGCTTCTTGGTTACACAAAGTAATTCCAACACCTTAAGTTTGGTTAAGTCAAAGCTTCCTCAGTTCTACAGTTCCAGTCGATGTGCAGAGCAGAATCAATATCACTTCTTAACAACATTTCTTCATACCAGAAGAGGTATTTTGTGAATTCTATCTTAGACATATTTGAAATCTTCAAGTGACCAGTTACCTCCTAGCCACTAGTCTTGTAATAATAATAATAATAATAATAATAATAATAATAATAATAGGAATAGTAATAATAATACTGATAACAATAGTAATAATACTGATAACAGTGATTAAGTAGTAACCATAATAATAATACTGATAACAACAATAGCATTTACATTTTTAATGCATATTTACTACACAATGATCAGTCAAACAGTATAGGGTAACCACCATATTAGTAACTTCCTGTACAACAAACTTAGTGTTATTGCGCTGTTGAAACGCCCATTCAATATGATCTTTGCTTTCAATATCGTCAATAAACCGATCCAGTTCTGCTCTGCTGGAAACGAGGCGAGGAAAGGTAAATAGGGAAGTGTTGTTGCTGGCGTAGTAATATATCAATTCATCGTTCAGCATATTTCTGAGGATGAAACCAAATGAAACATTCCATTTAGACCTGTACTTGTGGTCTAGGAATACTGACAGGAGGGCTTTCTCTATTTCCTTCAGGCGGAAGTTGTACTGGCGCATAAACTTCTTGATGGTGTGGTGGGTTCTGATTTGATACCAGTTGGCTTGGTAAATCTCACTGCCATCTGGTGGAGGGTCAACAGGGTCTTCCTCCAATGCATCTTTGGTGGTTTCCACGGGTGGATGATCCTTTTTAGTATGCTGCTTGAGGAGGGCTTCTTGTGTGAACTTCTTATCACACTGGTCACAAAGGAACTGGCTGTTGATATACTCGGTCATTTGTTCCATAAATGCTGAGTGGGCTGTCTTCTTGTGTTGTCGCAATTGCCGTTGGCCGGGGAAAGTTTATCCACATTTGTCGCAGGCTACTGATTGATGCTGGCGGCGCATGTGCTTCAGGAGGTCATGATTTCTTCTGAATTTTGATGAACAAATGGAACATTCAAACTTAGGGCGTGGTTCTATAACAATAAATTATCTTCAAAGCATCAGCAGAAAAATAATACTTAACAACTGGGCTTATTCTACTGGGGGCGGGGGGCGGGGGGCCCCCATAAACACCCTCCCCCCCCAAAAAATCGTCCTCCCCCCCAAAAATCCCCCCCCCCCCAAAAAAAGTGGGTGCCCCTTTTGGTACCAAATTTTGCCCTGAAAAAATCGCTCAGAAGGACAAATTTTCAAAAATTTTCCGGCTTCGCCGGAGATTTTTAGTAGATTTTTGCCTATTTAAGCACTATTTTTGCACTAAAAACTTTTTTGGCGGTTACTAAAAAAATAGCGCTATTTTTAGCATGTTTTTAGAAAAATTTTGAAAAATTTTCGCCCCCCCCAAAAATGACTCGCCCCCCGAGGGGCCCCCCCAAAGAGCCCCCCCAAGAAAAAATCCCTAGAATAAGCCCAGAACAATACCTAAAATGTTTAAAACTGTAATGTCTAAATAACTAACTTTTAAAAATACAACTACTAAAATGCAATCATTAAAAATACAATGGTTTAAGATGTTACAATTAAAAGCTTACCGGTTTCAACGGAATTCATTGTTGCTGATGGTGTAAAGTAACAAATGTGGTGATTCAAGAAAGTCAGTAAGGTCAATAATCCTACCAAACTTACAATATATGTCTAAACTTTGCAGCATTCTTGTGCTAGATTTCATAAAATACCTTGCATGCCTCAGTACCTCAATCTTGCATACCCTTGTTCATTTACTAGTTACTTCTATGTAACAATATTTTCATTACACCCAACTTTTCATAGTCAACTTTAACTAATTATTACTAACTAATTAGTCAACCTATAATTACCAACAGGTGACCGAATTTGGTTTATTGTTTGCCCTTTACGTAGAAACCAAAATAATCCCAACAAATTTTCCCAATCTTGCGTAATTGAAGACATAAAATTATAATCACCCATTTTCAGCCAATTTTCATAGTCAACTTTAACAAATTATTACTAACTAATTAGTCAACCAATAATTACCAACAGGTGACCGAAGTTAGTTCAACACATGCTCTTTAAGTTGACACCAAAATTAGTGTGATAAGTGTTGCCAATATTACGTAAATTGGAGACATAAAATTTTCATTTTCAACCAATGTTTATTAACCCTTGTTTACGTCTTTAATTTCAATGAGACAGGTGCAATCAAACTAGATAAGGCGAATTGGTAAAAGTAAGCTTTGGGAGACAGGTTAAAGTCCTCAGTATGCTAAAGATATGAGCCTGCTAGAAGGCAAGGAAGAGAAAAATCTTTAAACCAAGCAGGCAGCCGAGAGAAAGACTTTTGACAGCTTTGAGTCCTCAGTGTGTTATTCATATGAGCCTGCTAGAAGGCAAGGAAGAGAAAAAATTTTAAAGCAAGCAGGCAGCTAATAGGGAGAAAGACTTTTGACAGGTTTGAGTCCTCAGTATGCTAAAGATATGAGCCTGCTATAAGGCTGCTAACAGGAAGACTGACTTTTGACAGGTTTGAGTCCTCAGTATGCTAAAGATATGAGCCTGCTATAAGGCTGCTAACAGGAGGACTGACTTTTGACAGGTTTGTAGTGATGTTTACGCTGGCCTGTTTAGTTTCAGTTTCAGTTTCAGCTCCACTTTCAGACAGGTTTCAGTTTCAGTTTCAGCTCAAAGTCGGTTCTAGTTTCAGTTTCAGTTTCAGTTTCAGTTTCAGCTCTTGGTTTAGCTTAGTTTCAGTTTCAGTTTCAGCTCCAAATCTGTTATAGTTTCAGTTTCAGTTTCAGTTTCAGTTTCAGCTCTGATTAAAATGAGTTTCAGTTTCAGTTTCAGTTTCAGCTCTGACTAAAATGAATTTCAGCTTTTTGTTTTCCTATATTTTGTGTTTATGTTATGCTAATAAATTTATTAACTAATAACCCTAATTTAGCTTCCATTCCTAATTCTGAACTTTCACATATCATGTTTGTGGCGGCAGATCACTGCGGTATAATTGTCGGTATATAGGCGAATTTAATCCATGGAAAAAGTCAACAGCATTAAGCACAAATGATCAATTACAACCATTATATTTCCCAGTGAACGCTTATGTAACTGCGACTTCACTAAAAAATTAAGTTGCAGCATTCCAAAATGAAAGAATTCATAGCAATAATATGTATTAACCCTAAATTTGGTTTCCTTTTTAGTTGCTGGAGCTGGGGTCCTAGTTATTATGTATTCATTTTACAAAAATATTGTTAATTACGTTGGTCTAAGCTTAATCTTCTGTTCAATGAAGAATTAATATTCTGAAAAAGTAAATTAGTTGGAATCCGATCAAATAAACACTGCCATACAATTGTGTTTTGACATTCTAATGCACTAAGTTAAACTTATGCGCAAACGTTTTAATGCAGCACTATATTTACTTCAACTCTCTGTTGATTTAAGCAGTAAAAGCACTAGTCAAAATTTATATTTATTTTAAGGCTGGAATATTACGTGCTGGGAACGTGACCCAGTTTTTGATACACTCGTTTACGCTAAGCATGCATACGCATAAACCTATTTCAGCTTCAGCGAGAGCTGAAACCAGTTTCAGCTTTAGCGAGAGCTGAAACCAGTTTCAGCTTTAGCGAGAGCTGAAACCAGTTTCAGCTTTAGCGAGAGCTGAAACCAATTTCAGTCTTAGTGTAGAGCTGAAACTGTTTCAGTTTCAGTTTCAGCTCTAGAATTGTTCTAGTTTCAGTTTCAGTTTCAGCTCAAAATTTATTTTAGTTTCAGTTTCAGTTTCAGTTTCAGCTCTCACTTCGACAAAGTTTCAGTTTCAGTTTCAGCTCCAAATCCGTAATAGTTTCAGTTTCAGTTTCAGCTTCAGCAACTGAAACTGAAACATGTACAAGCTGAAACTAGGTTTCAGTTTCAGTTTCAGCTGCTGAAACAACACTACAGGTTTGAGTCCTCAGTATGCTATCCCTATGAGCCTGCAGAAAGGCAGCTAACAGGAGACACATGTCATCTGAAGTACGTAACTACAAATTTTGGATTCCTTAAGTGTTTATTTTCTTCCTTCCATTTCAAGGTTAGTATAAAGGTCCAGATGTCATATAGATGGATAGAAGGAAAATGTAGTTATTTAAGGAAAATGGGTTATTGTAGAAATTGTAGAAATTGTAGAAATATAGTTGGCCTTTACAACTCTGAAGCAAGTAGGTAACAGAAGCGTCATTGACAAACAGTCAAGTATATAAAAGTTTGAGATTTTTGAAAATGTTACTTAATTAAATTTACGTACTTAGTTAGACAGTTAATTAACAAACACTAATTATGCCGGTAATTAGGCAAATACGTAAGCACTAGGTAAAGGAAATAGTCTAATAACACCTTGTTACTTTAGTCAAGTCAATGTCAATTTAGTACTATGTTACAAAGCTTAAATCCAAGCTAAAGAAAACATTGTCCAACAGTGACCTTCAAAGACATCTGCCTGCATGATTAATGACCTTACCTGTATGAATAATGACCCTATTCGTCAAAGCCAGAATGAAGCCAAAATACCTGTACAAAGTGCGGTCATTTGTGCTGACCTATACTACTCCTGCATCCGCGCATTTTCTTAATGCGGTTCTTGTGCTTGTTCCAGTGCGATTCTACGTGGTGGGTATGCACTCTCTGGTTGGCCCCATCGCGCTGAACAAAGTTCACACTGTGACTGACCGTGCATTGGGATTTTTAGTGTGCATTCGAGATTCCATTTTGCTTGCTAACTCATCCTACAAACCAGCTTGTTCAACAAAATTTAGTTTATACATAGGTAGGTATTGATGCACTGTATACTGTAAGCACAGTCTCGTTAATACTAAGCTTGACTGATGGGGATGGAAAAGTTTATGAGGCAGCAAAAGTGCCGAACTCAAAAACTAGATTAATCCATACCTAAACTGAACCAGTTGATAATTTTAAACTCCAGCGTTAATAAATTCTGCAGCAGTCTGTGAAAACTTTGTTATACTAGGCTGTGACGGCTACACTTGTTTACGATTTTCTGTTGTATTTTTGCTGACGTAGCCTACCAAGGTAATACTGTACGAATCTAAAATCTAAATGTTGGTCTGTTCAGTGCAGCAAGCATATAATTTTAGTTGTAGTTTTACATATAATATTATTTTGTATTAATTACTTAAGGTGAATGTGCCAGCACAGTTGTCGCATTGTTATTAATATTCATTCCAAAGGTCTTTTTGTGTGCTACATTCTTGCTTTTGGAAGCATCTTTCGATCTTTTCTCTATCGTGAGATGTAGTCAATTTTTGTACCTTGGCTGCTATAAGCTTATAGCAAGAGTACATGACTTTTAGTTGCATCAAGTTAGCCGAGGCATGATCATTCTCCAACTGCTACAGTAGTTTAATACTACTGTATCCCTATTGCTACTGCTGGCAGTAAATGTTTAAAATTGTAGTTTTTGGCAAAACCACACACACGTCTTTTCCAGTGATCATGAAGCATTTAGTAGGCATGCTAATGGTTTACCATTTCACAAATATATTCTGCACACAATTGATATCCCAAAAATACCCCGGGATCACTTTTTAGTTGCTGTTCCGACAGCTCCTTTCCAGACAGAGGAAGTTCAGAAAATCAGGCTAAGTTAAGTTCCGCATAAGTTTTAGCGAATTCCTTTATGACGAATAGCAATTTATCGTAGAAAAGTAAATCGTTCATCGTAGATCAAGAACATATTAAGCAATATTCTGATATACATATAAGAATGACTTGATAACTTCAAGTATATAATGAATAAATAATGGTTCAGGGTTGATGTCTCTAAAAACAATAGCTACCAAAAGATGTGATTTTTCCAATTTGTTCTTCAACAAGTGATTGATTACCATAATTCAAGAAAAAACCAGTCAGTACACCCTTTCAGTACAGTACTTCAATGTGCGAATGCTTGATTAACATTTGTGAACTTTTTTATTAATTGTAAAGCAGATGAATGTGCACTGATTAGTTTTCACTTTTCATTTAGAATATTTTATGAATTATGACGAATATTTTATGCATTAAGAAAGGTAAAGTCATGAAATCCTCTACTTGGCATAGGTCGAAAGTTTACATCTATTATCTGACACTAAGGAGCTTTAATTTTTATTTCCAGATGAAACTGACACTAACAGTCTTGTTGGTCTCTGCAGTCATTGTCTGCGGTCAAAACTTTGGCGGGAGCGACGATGAAAAGGATGACATGTCGATGCCGGGGAGTGGCGACAAAAATGACGAAGAAACCGGGGGTTCTGATTTCGGGGGGCCGAAAGATATCGGTGGAGGCGCCGAAGCTGAAGCAGGCGGTTCACTGGGAGTCGAGGCCGAAGGACCAAACTCCGGTCCAGATACACTTCCACAGGGACCGGAAGTAGGTGAAAATGAAAAACCAGACCTAGAACAAGGAGTAGTAGCCACAACTCCGGATACGGAATCCGTGCCTGAGGCTCCGGAAAATAAAGAGGAAGATCAGAGCATTGGAGCAAATGCTGAGGCTACAGTTGAAAAAGAAGGTGGTGAAGAAGGTATCGATAATCAAACTAATAAGGAAGAAGAGGAAGAGAATCCCCTGTCTGGTGCAGCTCAAGCGTACAAGCCTGTTCAATTCGTTGCAATTGTATCGGGCGTTATTGCACTGATAGTTGCAGTTTAAAGGACATGAGGCTATTATCTATTACCACGAGTACATAATAATTAAGAGTGTGACAACAAGCGTCAAGCTCTTTAGTTATTAGGCTTGCGGCATGATCTGCGCGATAACGGCTGACCCTTCCACAAATTAGAATCTTCACGTCAAAGAAATTCCCACGCTATGCCTACGTTCTAATGCTCGAAAACACAACTACTCAGTTAGTCCAAAGTGTGTCTGTTGCGAGCTTTAGCGCACAGGCATAGCGTGCGAATTTCTTTCAAGCGAGGAGTCTAATTTGTGGGGTTAGGTCAGTTGTTATCATGCAGATCATGTCGCAAACCTAATAACTAATAAGAGTGTGAGGCTTGTCACACTGTTATTGTGTACCCTTGCCATTACTTATTTATTTTTAAACTTGGTTTTCTTAGGGTTTCATTTGGAATGAGTAAAATATTAGAGCTAAAATTAACGTGTATCAAATTCCTGAAAAGCTATTTAATATTGGTTTTGGAAAGTCACATAGCGGTAGCAGCTTCATTCCCACTTTAAATTGGAGGGTCTCTTGCGCTTCTCCCCCAGCCCTAACTTTTGATTTTTTGACCAATAGCTTTGAAATTTGGTGTGGGTGCATACTAGAGGCTGATGAATTCAAAAATCAAAAAATTTTAAAGTTTAAAAAAATTAAAAAATTTTAAAATTTAGTTTGGTAAGGGTATAAACTTGGTTGTATAAGCTAAAGTTATGAGTATAAGCTAAAGTTGTAAGCTTAAGATGTAAGCTTATCCTGAGCTAACGAAAAGCTGAATCGAAAAACGGACTTAAGATTCGTGCTCAGCACCCCAGAACACCCCTGTATGCAAGCTTTCAGCAAATTTCCCCTTGGTCCCCCCTTACCAAACTGAATTTTAAAATTTTTGAATTTTTTAAACTTTAAACTTTTTAAATTTTTGAATTCATCAGCCTCTAGTATGCACGCACATCAAATTTCAAAGTTATTGGTCTAAAAAATCAAAAGTTAGGGCTGGGGGGGAAAGCGCAAGAGACCCAAATTGGAATTTTTCTTTTCAGTACCAAGGGAAACCGAAAAAGTTTTTGACTTCGATTTTGCTAAAAAGATGTATATAGGGGTTTTCGGGGTCGTAGAACACGAATCTGAAGTCCGTTTTTCGATTCAGCTTTCCGTTCGCTCAGTATAAGCTTACATCTTAAGCTTAAAGCTTTAGCTTATACTGAGCGAACGGAAAGCTGAATCGAAAAACAGACTTCAGATTCGTGTTCTACGACCCCGAAAACCCCTATATACATCTTTTCAGCAAAATCGAAGACAAAAAATTTTTCGGTTTCCCTTGGTCCCCCCTTAGAAATCGAAAAATTTCGAATTTCGCGAAATCGAAAAATTTTGCGATATTTGAACTCAGCGTGGTCGAAAACAAACCCACACCAAATTTTAGCTCATTTGGTCAAGTTTTAAGGATTTTGAGTACTGGGGGGGGTAAACGAGACAAGGCCCCTACTTTCTTTTATTATGTAATGTAAACAATTTGCAGCATTATCATTTCCTTCACTTGTGTTATGGCGGTTATATCAATAAATACTTACCTACTGGGAAAGCACTATGTTAGGAGGAAACTAAATCTTGCTTGTTCTCTGCACATTCTTTTCATTTAAAAAACAGATTTCTTTTGTATGTACATACGTAGGTACATAGTCCGATTGTCCTGGGCAAATGAATTTCTAAATTCCAAGTTTAAATTTCATTAATTTTATTTTAGACCTTTGCACATACATGTGTAAATGCTCCATGATGTACAGTTGAAACAATAGGATACAAATATATCAACGATGTAAATCCAGACCGAATGGGATAAAACTGGAAAGTTCCTCTTTCGTTGGAGAAATTTCCAACCGTTTTGATCTTCTGTGACTAACTGACTAGCTAAAACGAGTCAGTTGATAGATTAACCTCTAAACCAAGTAGAAAGAACAAAAGAAGAATAGCCAAACATGTCACCACAAACAAAATGGTTCTAGACAAACGACAATATTTTAATATATGAAACCTCTACAGTATTTACAGTTACCAAGTGACAGAAACAGGTATGCCCAGTTAGATTACATATATACGTACCTGTTTCCATTCCGTGAATTAGTTTACCTCACATTATAGTGACTTGGAACGCAGGCTTTGGAAGTCCCTGAACGCAACTGGTTTATTCTAAACATACTTGTTTCAGCTTTTGCAGCAAATAGGTAAGTGGAAATAATGTTTCCGTTTAAAAAATTTGCTGTCTGAGGCCATTTGACGAGAGTTGAACGGGATCGACTGGGTAAATTCAACCGCTAGCTGAAAAATATTAAATATTAATATTAAATAATTAAAATACTGAAAGCTAGCTTGCCCGCACAATGTTGGCGAATCAGATGACCTCATTTTGCACTACTTTACACTCCAACGAAAAAGATATGAAAATTAAATTCAGGGGCTGAGGGCTGACGTTGAGAACCCGGGTACGGGTTGAGATTGGGTTTAAAACTTTGACCTCGGTATTACCATAATTTCCTGCAAAAACGAAGCTGAATAACGGTTGAATAACAGGGTTGGATTTGGAATATGGGTTGAGTTGGTATGGACTCGAGCTCACTTTGCATGCCCACGGCCCATATACGGACCATGGCTGTTATGGTTTCCAAAATAAATAACGTCCTGTTTAAGGGGAAACTTGCATTACCGGGAGCGGTTCTCCTGAATTTATTTCTCAAGCAATCTATTTCAAACTTTCAGAAATGGCAGCTGGTGTTAAGTACTACCAATGCTCAGAGTTTAAAGAATCCAGTGCTTTTTCTTGTGACTTACCCAACAGGGATAATTTCGAATTTCCAAAACGGCATCATTCATTACCGGTTGAATAAAAATCGCTCAAAATTGCAGAATTGTATAAATAAACCTACTATAGGTAGGTCCAAAATTTGGACCCGGGTACCCGGTACCACCCAAATCCCTATGTAATTGTGACACTACCCGGGTATCCGAGCACTTTAGGGTATCCGAGACATTTTTAACCCAATGGATGGCCACTTTAAAATTTAACTGTTTTCAGGGTCCTCATTCAAAGTTCAAGGTTCTTTATTTCTTAGCTTAGATTGGATAGATGTTCATTCCCAACATAGCTTAAAAGCATATTAAAGACGTTAAAGGGATTATAGTGACTACCAATCGTTAGGGTATCGGAAGCTGATGCTGTGTTAATGCAGACGACTTTTGGTTTTTACTTTATAACCCCTCTTAGTTCAGCAAGTTTCTGAATTTCGTACCATCGTTGTGCTGCCCGCTTCCTCCAACCTTTAGATGAAAACAAATTTTAGAAAACTTCCGCATTATAAGATTAAATAAAAAATTTGGCTAGCTCCACTTCAATCGCTTATCTCTGGAAATTGAAACAGCACAAAAAGCAAAAGCAAAAGCAAAAGTTGCACTAAGCACTAAGTTTTACATAGTTCTGGAGCATCGCTTTAATTTCTTAATGAAGCCACATAAAAATAAAATAGTTTTGGATTCAAAACAAAGGTTTTGTGATCGGACATTTCACTTTACTCACAACAAATGCAAAACAATTTAAACTCACTCAAGTGCCAGAAAAATAGATTTGGATATTTATTTTAGAAATCAATTGAGTTTTCTGCTAAAAGTAATTACAATATTACATCATCCATTTAGAAGATTACAATATTACATCATCCATTTAGAATAATTTTAATTCTATTTTACCTGAAAACACTGATAACTAACAAAACTCTTTTCCCTTTTTGCTTTTTAGAATAACTTACTAAACGTAACACTGATGACAGCAAGTCCGTTAGAATTTTTATTAAAGTTTAACCAGACATTTTAAAATATGCACACATTGAATGACTGAGTTTAATACCAAAGGCCCAAAGTCATGGTTCTGAAAAAAAGTTGTAGTATTTGCCTTCTGTATCCCATACGGCAACGTGGATGGAAATGGGGGGGGCAGACTCCCTCTCCCCCAGACTGGCAAAAAACGTATAGATCTCCGCGAGAAGGAAAAAGGGCGGACCCTCTCCCTTAGGTAATCTTCCACTTTAGGGAGTAAAAAGGTTTTCGATGAAAAACATTGGACCAAAGTTTGCGAAAATTTGCCTTCGGGGGATTTCGACGGTTACGGCTTCAGTAAAAATAAAAATCTTAATGTAGCTCTCAATTCTATAGTGCCAAAACAGGATTTGGGGAGGGGACTTATGGGGGTTTTCGGGACGTAGCATTCAAATATAAGGTCAGTTTTATTGTCCGACCAACCAATTTTGTCTTGGGTTAGGCTTTTCTCATTCTGGGGTTAAATATTTTTCCACGGGGTTGAAGGATCGCCAGAACAAAATTGGTTGGTCGGACAATAAAACTGACCTCAAATTTGAATTCTACGCCAAATCCCCTATAAGTAAGTTTTGTTGAAATTCACATTCAAATAAAAAATTTTCCCACGATCTCACCTCCCGAAAACCGGGTTCGGAGCCATAGAGGCCGCGGATTGAGGGCTACATTAAAATTTGTATCTTTACTGAAACCGCCACATTTAGGTTAATTTCGTCAGTTGTTAATCAACTAATCAGTATGCTTTATGGCTATTATGCAAACCAAGTTTAGTTCTACTAGCGAGAGAGACAGAGGAAAGCAAGTAACTAGTAACTAGTTTGGTGCCAGAAGATGTTGGTCCCCAAAATCCTAAAAAATTTTGACTATTAGGGTGTATATCTAAACGATAATAACCAGACTTCAAATTAAGTTTCCCCATAAAGCAATTGTGGGAAAATAGTCTAGGGCAGTATCAAGATTCTCGAGCTTGAACCTAAATTTTGCTACCCAATTGTTAAGAATAGAACAGTCAAGAATAAAGCATTGTTTACCAGAACTAACAGTAACAGAAAGAGGATTTATACAGTGAACAGAATCAGAATTGACTTGTTTGATAAACCCTCCTGCCTCGAGCTCAGAAAATGCGGAATCCATAAAGGAAAGGTGTGGTAAAGCGCTTTTATTATTACTTTTAACGAAGTGAGGTAAGGCTAGGCTCCAAAAAGGGTATAACATATTCGAACTGAGCAGAAGTGCATAAGGAACATTAGAACAAATAGACTTCCAAAAAAGGAAACGATTCTTTAATTTACCTTTAATAGCTACAGCTGAGCACAAAGCTAGATGCTGTGACAGTATAGAATCGAAAGAAAAAATACCTTTCGCTGTAGAAGCACACCGATCACTGACAGCGAGCCCAGCTACTGCAGCGTCGACCAAACTGCTGCTGCTGTTGGCTGCTTCCGGCTTGGTTTTTGGGGCAATTGGAAACAATATGGCCGCTGTCCCCACAGAGTTGGCTCCGGGTCCAAAATTTCAGACCCGGCCCGGACCCAGACCCGTTAGGCCAGACCCGGACCCGTCCAGACCCGGATCCTGGTACCCGGATCTAAAAAGATCCAGTTTGCATTTCAAACCTTCACTGCATTCTGAAATTTCGGTTTAGGTAAATTTATTTTACGCTTTACGACAACTTTTATATGATTTGAGTCTGAGTGCTAGGGCTAGTTTGGGATCTCGTTTGGATATCGGTAGCAGGTTTTTGCCTTGAGTCCAGAGACACTATGAGAGAGTGTCCTTGGGATAACATAACTAAGGATTGCTCTGGAGGAAAGAAGGTGAACGAATTTTTGTTGGTTTGTATTTAAAACAATGTCATTGAACTAAGATTTATTTTTGCGTGCATTGCAAAATCTTATACTAACTTATCAATTCGAGTTATCATATTTCTGCTTCCAATTAGAGTTACATATTTTGTTACTAGCCCAGCAGAGCTATATAAATTAGAAAGAGAACAACAACAAGTTAGAGAACTATTAAGCATTCTATCTCAATGCCTAACACATCGATTCTACCAATCTTTTTTGGAAAAACAACAAATTATAATGTTTTAACATCCATAAAGGTAGCAAAATCCAGTTTCTTCAGTATTTTGGACCCGGACCCGGATTCGGACCCGCGGGTACCCGGATTCGCGGGTCCTAAAGTTGGACCCGGACCCGGCCCGGCCCGCGGGTACCCGCGGGTCCCCGCGGGTACCCGGACCCGGCGCCAACTCTGTGTCCCCACACAAGAAGCAGGGTCTTGCTCGTTGGGGATCCGCTTGTGGCCTCCAAACACCCGCCGAGGACCGGAGCACCCCGGCCTCGGCGCTGCTGAAAGGGCTGAAAGGAGTCCCCGGCTTGAAAAGTACCAGAAGAGACGCCCCGGCGTTCTGGACACACGCAGACAGACCTAAAACTAAAGATTCAGCAGTACTGAGGTTGAGGAATTTGGACTTTTCCAAAAGCGGAAGCCGCCTTAAGGGGGGGGGGGGCTACGAATTTCACTAAAAGTTCGACGTTGGAAAAGCTAGCTAGTCTTTTGCCACATAATAGTATTAGGTTTAGTGTAAAATAGTTTAAAGTTTGAAAGAATTCCATCCAGTGTAGCGTCCTGTGGAGCCATCAGAAGTTGGTGTTATCGGTCCAAAGCTCGACATGACACGTACACAAACTTGGCCTCGCCCTGGTCGCTATGTAAGGCACGGTACCAAAATTTTCAGGAATTAGTTCTGACATATAGTGCTTTGATATCGTGTAAAATAATCTCTAGACCATTGCTTACTTTTCTGTGCTATACGATCAAAGTGCGAAAAATTGGGTGTTGTAGGTCTATACGGGTGGAGGTTAACTAATTTCTAATGAGCTGTGGTTTACCAAATGAGCCAAATTTTGCTGCAATTAATACTCCAAGTATCTGTCTTAACTTTGGTATAAATGACGTGATTTCGTTAATCCCTATGTTCGCAGTGCTGGATTATATTATCGATATTGCCGCTGTTATTTGGTGCCATTTCGAAGATGTGAGCCAATTACTCCAAAGTACTGTGGCAGAATCGGCTGAAACTTTGCACATTACAGGCCAGTGAGTGTACCAAGATGTGCCGAAAGCTATGTCACTAAACCTCGCTCCAATGTTTAGAAATGCTAGATTGATTTCTCAAAGTATGGATGGCGATCGCTCCAAAAAGCTCTAAGACAGTTGTAAGCGCATACTGAACGAAGGAAGCGTCATATCGAAAAACGGATTTCATATTCGGATTCAGCAGGTCAAATAACCCCTATAACGACCTTTTCGGCAAAATCGGAGACAAAAAATTTTTTGACCCCATTTTTACTGCGCTTAGCTAGCTTTTCAGGCCTAAAAATAAGGGTTATTTCTTAACAAAAAGTTTGCTAGCACACTAACCAGAAAACCAAAACCCTTGAAACTCACAGACAGTTTGCCCCTATTAGAGCCTAATATTTGGTAAAAAGCTGGGGTAGGCTAGGGGCTGTCAATTTTATTAGATCGAAAACGGCGCACGGTCACTTTGCAACTTTTTGCCAAATTTCAAACTTTGAGCTGCTATAGCTGAAGAAGGAAGCAACGCTCGAAAGCCGGAATACTTTTAATATTTAGCACTAGTAACACTTAACATTTATGGCTGAAAATTTTAGAATTGGTCAAACCGTTAATCCACCAGAGCTGAAACAACCTTTTTGAAAAATCCCATTTTTCGAACTAAAATTTGTACTTTGGCGTCCTGCCAAAAACGGTGTATATGAGATATATTGTTCCCCACCCTAAACTTTTTAAATTTGATATGTTGGCTAACGTTGGGGGGAAAAGTAGGTCTCTCCGACGATGTCGTGCCAACTCGCTCTTTGCCCCCCCCTTAAATCCAACGGAGTCAAAATAATTTTCTTTTTGTGCTCCGAAAAGCGTCTTTGAAGACGACGGAGACGTTTTACCGCCTTACCAAGTTGGGCGCCACGTTTCCGGTAACGCTTCACAGTCTTGGAAACTTTCTTCAAAAGTTTGGTGAATTCTTCCAGAAACTCAATGAAGATAGTTAGAAGCATACTTTAAATCCGCCTTCTTAATCTTACGCTGTTTTGAGAAGGAATCGGAGTCAGAGGCAGAGAGACGACGACACCGCTTGGAAGGAGAGCGGGAGCGGCTACGGCCGCCAAGACGAAGAACTGGTTGAGGAACGGCGGCCCCGATTGGAGGCGGGGGAGACCGATCGAGCCTGATCCGCATGAGTGGTTGAACGGGAGCTATGATCTCGGCTACGAGCCATCCAGAAAAAGAGACAACAAAAACATGAAAGGGAGACAAAAAAATCGTCTCGACTGTGAGTGAACAATAGGCGTAACTGATTAGAAAATTAGCCGTTGCCAGGCTATAGACAATATGCAAATTAGCATTGTGCACTAGCAGAACTAAATTGTTGATTTGCATAATATGCTTATATCTTCGTTGCGCTACGATATAACCATCCATTAATCTAATACGTTAAT
>JASAND010023922.1:0-36934 GCA_030248195.1 Trissonchulus latispiculum
ACTAATCTGTTATAATGCTTCTTTATTCTTAATTCTGTTATGTTTATCTTTGTATTTTCACTGTATTCTATAATTGCTTTGTAATTTTTGGCAGTAGATTAGAGCAGTATCTTTATTCTATATCTTTATTTTAACACCTAATTCAGCTCAAGCCATTTCGGTGTAAAGTAGCTCTTATCTTTTGTAAAACTTCTTTTCTTTTCTATCTTGAATTTAGTTTAAAAGCTCAGACAAAAGGGGTACTCAAGATGTATTTATGTGTTGGTGTAATTAAGTAGTTTTTTGAGTGAAGCTTTAGTCATTTGTAAAACGTGATTTTGTAAAATCTTAGAAATTCTTTTCTTTTCTCTTTTCTATCTCTATCTTTTCTCTTTTCTATTTGATCTTTATTTACAAACCTTTGAATCTCTTAGGTTGATACGAGTATTTTTGTGGTTGTGAATGCTTTATTTTTCAGCTATGCAGCTCTATTCTATCTCAACGGTGCATTCCAACGGTGCTCAACTGCTCAAGAGTCAAGGCACACCATCTGCCATCATATCAAAGAACTGTTAATTTTAACTGCCATAATATTTTATCTTTTGATTAGTGTCTTTACATTTTGTGCTTTATTTTTTGTAGTTTGTTAGTATGTAATTGTTAGTTAATTTCTCTTTTTCTGTCTATCTTTCTTTGTGTACTTAGCTTTGATTTTGTATAGTTTTTGGATTATTTTTGGCTTTGTCAGGATAGGATATGTGTTGTTTTTGTGTTTATTACTCGTGGGTACTCGTATTTTTCGCCAGTGGATGAATCGTTAAGTTGACATATTTGTACTTGAATTTGTGGTTTAGTTGTGTGAGTTTAGGTAACTTTAAAAAATTGCTATCTTTCGGATAAACTAAATTCTTGAATTTTTTTATTATGGATCTTTAAGTTAGGTTTGTTTAGGGTTTATTTTGAATTGTTTGTTTGTGTTGAAATTGTTTTCTTTTAAACTACCATTTCGGTAATACAATTCATTGATGCTGAGGGCATTTAAGCCAAGGTCCAAGAGTTGAGTTAGAATGGATTGTACTGACACGGTAGTTTCTATTCTGCTCTTTACATCTGTTGAATCTGTAGTTAATCTGTATTGTTTCTTTTCTTTGTATTGTTAGCGTAAAGCTATATTTACTCTATAAAATGCTTAGTTTAATGCCATGTAATAAGATCCATTGTCAACCTATATTTGTCTTTTTTTTACTGTTGTAAAGATAAGATGTTTTGAAATCGTTGTAAAGGTAACTTTGTATTTTTGACAGTGTATAGGATAATATGTAGTATCTTAATCTTGTAAAGCAGTGAATTTTGTATTGTTAGGATCCTATATGAATATTTTTGTAAGTGTGAATGATTTGTGTGTATTGTGGTTTGTATGAGTGTGGTCTTCTTCAACAGTGGCTTAAGGGTTTTTATCTTTCTATATTGGGCTTCGTTTGAACTTACGTTTATTTTTGATCTTCTTTAAATTGGATTTACAGTTAGTCTAATATTGTTATCAAGTTTACGTTCAATGTGAAACATCTAACCCCTACGTTTCGAGGTTACTTGTATTTTGACTACCAGTAGCTACCAAATCTTTCTTTCTTTTGAAGTTCTTTCTTTCACTCTTATGTGGGCATCTGAATGGCGCACCGCACGGTGTTGCACGGTTTAGGTCCGCTCATACGGAGTTGGAAATGAAACTTTACTTACTTTTATTCTTTACTCGAATCACGGTAGCACTCTTGTTATCTTGGAATTTTATCAGGCGCTAAAATTATTTCCAGGGGGATGATGTTAAAAACCTACTTTACTAACTGTTAATCCGCCCTAAATTACTCTACTAGTCTTTCGTGAATGATCAATGTATCAGATCCAAACAGCAACCATCTAGCTTACATCATGTAGCTCAATTGCTTATCTAATCAGTATTGTTGTGATTTCGATAGTGAGCAGTCGGGCCGATTGGCCATACATTGTATTGATTTGTCTTATGCCTATATTTGCCTTATCAAAATCCATGTAAGTTCATTTAGTAAATCATGTCTCCATTTATTGCTATTTAGGGCATCTTAGTTAGAGCCTTTTACTTTTCTTGCTTGGGTTGCACCCTAGGTAGGCCTAGCCAGAGAACCTGCATCGTTTCGCCATTTAAGTACCGGTTTGGTACCGGACAGTAAACCGGTAGTTAACATAGGAATAGGTCTTTTCTGAAGGTAAACCTAATCCTACGTCGAGATATAAATTTTAGGAGCCAGCTTATTACAGTGCTACCATACCATTTGAAAATTCTATGTCCCCTCAAATGGGAATGCTATTCAAAGAAGCATTATCGCGTTGTTTTAACCAACTTATGTTTTTATTAAGTTGCGTTTTACTAGTTCGAAACTATAAGCCAGAGCTTAGCTAAGACCTCGGTTGCAATTGTTAATAACAATGAAATTGTACCGGTGCAAATCTTCCCCCGAAGAAAGATTTGCACGGTGGAAGATTTGCAGTTTACACCATAGCACCGACAACCCAGACTGCCCCCTGCGTATCAACAGTGATTAGGATGGAGGAAGACTAGACACTCAACTCGGAAGGGTTAAAAGAAAAAACATTGGCTACCGAAAAGTGTCGAAGGGAAGGCCGAGTACTTAGACAGGAAATTTGGAAAGTACACCAAGTTAAGCATAAGATATTAAAAGGCAAATTATGTTTACAATGATAACCTAAGTAAAATTTGAAATAGCACTCGGCTGATCTACAGGAACAGACACATAAGGACCTTTTTCCCTCACCATGCCTATTCCTGTTGTCCTTCAGAATGAGTGTTTATTCAAAACCAGCTGGCTTGTATGCAGGTGAAGCCTTAGCAAACACCACCTGGCCAGCAACATCTAAGCAAATTACGTTAATGCACAATGCCTAAACTGTTCAACTTTGTAATCTTACTGAGCTGCAGAAAGCTTAATTACAACTTCGCTCGTTTTATGCATCACTACCATTTAGTTTAGTTTAATGCCAGAAGAACAGGTACAAAAAGTAAACTATAGGTACATAACAAAACAACACAAATATAAGAAAAACAACCTGCAATCTGAGGTAGTGGCAGAGCCGTTGTTAAACTGCTACTGACGCCACACCTTTCAAAAACACAGACAAGTCATAAGTAGACAGTTGTTCTTTAAAGCTATCCAGCGAACTTGACATTACTATATACTGAGGTAAAGTATTCCAAATAGGAACAATCCTATTGGAAAAAAAGCTTGATCTACACAAAATTTTAGAATGATTTCTATATAATTTTAGGCTATGCCCACGATTTGATGTTAGAACTGCTTTACTGAAAAAGTCTTCGGGGTGTATATCCGTTAAATGGTTTAGAATCTTATAAACCATTATAAGATCTTTTCTTAGACGCCCTTCTTCTAGGCTAATAATGTTTAATTTTTTCAGTCTTTCAGGATAAGTTAAGTTTCCTAAACCAGGGAGGAATTTAGTAAACTTTCTAAGAACACCTTCAATCGTGTTTATATCTTTTATGTAGTATGGCGACCAAACTTCAGAAGCGTATTCTAATCTAGGTTTTACATAGATATTAAATAATTTAACTAGAAAAGAACGATTTTTAGTACTGAAACTTCTCAAAATTAAGTTTGCCATTTTTGAAGCGGTGGAAGCAATACCAGTACAATGCATATCAAACTTTAAGTTATTTTGCATCAAAACTCCAAGGTCACGAGCATACTGTACAGAAAGTAACTGGTCATTATTTAGATTATAAACAGAACATGGATTTTTGTTACCAATGTGCAAAACAGTACATTTACTAACAGCAAGGTTTAACTGCAAACATTGTTTAGGTCAGTTTGCAGTGCTTCGGTTTCTTGTGGTTGATTGAAAACTATAAAGCTTAGAGTCATCAGCATATAATTTTATGTTAGCAAATTTTACAGCATCTATTAAGTCATTTATGTACACAAGAAATAAAATGGGACCTAATATACTCCCTTGCGGAACACCGGAGGTTATGTCGGAAAGAGGAGATTTCTGGTTTCCAATACTGACGTACTGTTTTCTATTGCTTAAATAGTCGCGTATCCATTCAAGAAATCCATTTAGCTTATGTTTAAAACAAGGTTAAACAATTTAGATAAACGCTTTATTTTCAGTGAAAGCTGTGACCCATTAATGAATTATCGTTTTGCACAATAACCTTTCCTCAGTACAAAAGAGTTGTTTTGCTTCACAAATAGCTATTTAAATGGGCTCAATAAACTGTCACCAACTCAAGTGCTCTGATCTTCATTTCCAACAAGCGATGCGGAATAAATAGCACCTACTTCTACCTAAGTATTATACAGGTAGCTGGTTCAGGTAAAAGGGAGCCCGGGTTTTTCTTACCTGGCAACCTCCTTTTCAGGTTTTAGTATCTCATAGCAACACTCACTAGAAAGCATCTCTGCACGTGTTGTGGGCTCTGTCTTTTGCCAGACCCATTAATTTTACTGTAGAACCGAGCACACTCAGGTGTACCTAAGTAACAGCCGTTTCCAGCAGCCGTCTTGATTTATGGACCAACCCTAACGTTTATCTTAAGCCAACTCCCCCAACCAGACAGTGTACTGTAGGAGCAGGACTGCATTTGTATTCATTGCTTATAAATAACAGCCAGCTTAAGAATGATTTTGCTAAACAAGGAAGTGCGTAGGTAAGAAGATGATTACTTTGGTGACATCAGTTGCGAACTATTAGTATTGTTGCGAGAAGCCATGAGCCATAACAGGACAGTGCCATAACCGGAATTGACCATAAGACATATATCGAAGTATAGTTTCATATTTTCTTTTTTATGATCGAAACACAACCTGGATTTGTTCTACAGCGATCGCTCTATTAAGCCACAGAAAAACTGCCATTTTTCAAATTTTTTGCAGTCTATTTTTTAGCTAATTTGTATTGTAGCCAGAAGCAGCTTATCGCTATTAAATAATACTTCGGACCGTTTTTATTTCATTTTTACTGTATTTATGAAACGCAACATGAATTGTTCTGCGTAGATCGTATAGATCACCTGCACCTTCGCCTTCTTCATATCTGAGGGTATTTTGGTTCAGATAGTCATGGTAGTTGAGTTTTGTACAACACTCAACGCTAGTAGGTGCCGCAGTTTTGCTGAAAATTAATGCAACTCGTAGATTTCTTAAAACATTTCTCGCCTCTGTGCGATTTATTGTTAGTTCAGTCATGTATTGGTTATGCATAGCCTTGAGGCCGGCCAGGAGGCCGACGACTTTCGCTCGCCGGATGGCCGCCGGCTGCCGGACGAGATGCAAATCACCAATCATAAATTTACAATTTAGGACAACTAAGCTTAAAATGACCTGTAAATCTGACCATGCTAAAAAGCACAAGCTTCGCATAAGCTATGCCACGTTAAACTACTCAACTCACTAACTTCTCGCACTATAGTTGGAATACTAAATAAAAGTGTTTGATTCCCAATAAATTAAAGTTTTATTGGACGATAATCATACATTAACATGGGGTCGGGTCCTGGGGGGAGCTTGTCTCCAGACAAATTTGAGGGGGCTTGTACCTTGAACCAAGAGTTTATAATACCAAGAGTAAGACACTCAGCTCTTCCCAATAGAATAAGCTTGCAGGATGCTCGAAACATTAAGGCCGAAATCTCGGGGGGGGGGGCTTTTCAGCGTGTAAGCATACAACGCTAACATTTTTTAAAAACAGGCGTTCTCGACAAATTAAATACTACAACTTGAGCTAGAAAACTGGTACAGCAATAATTTTTATATCATTATGTTGCGTAGAACGAGATCTTTTTAACGATATAACAATTATATAGTTCGGTTTAGGCAATCCCTCATAAATTCAGCAACAACGTAAGGCATTTCTAAGAAATGATGAAAGTCTCAGAATTTCGTGGCAAGGATACTTTATTGCCGGTTTTGTAAGAGATTACCTAAATCAAACTATATAGTTTTTATATCGTTAAAAAGATCTCGTTCTACGCAACATAATGATATAAAAATTATTGCTGTACGATTTTCCTAGCTCAAGTTATAGTATTTAATTTGTCGAAAAAGCCCGTTTTTAAAAATGTCAGCGTTGTATGCTTACACGCTGAGAAGCCCCCCCCCGAGATTTCGGCCTTAATGTTTCTAGCATCTTGCAAGCTTATTCTATTGGGAAGAGCTGAGTGTTTTTGAACCGAAATTTTCAAGGGGGCTTGTACCTCAAGGATAAATTAAACTAAAATTTTCAAAAAAGTAATGCTACATTTATTAAAATTTTGCGATTTTCTCAAAACATGCAACAAAATCTTCCAGTTTTAGAAAAAATTCAAAATTTTGGCCGATTTTGACGAAACATAAACAATTTTTACTGAAAAATTCCGGCGAAGCCTGACATTTTTTTTAAATTTTAGGGCAAAAACTAATTTTTATCCGGCCATTTTTGGCTACCCATTGGCCAGTTTTTTGTTACCCCCTGTCCCCTATGGTGGTAGGGCTTGTACCTTGTCCGGGTGGGGGGGCTTGGACTCTCCCACACCCTCCCCCGCGTTAACCTGTGACGATAATAATCAAAATACTAAAATAAAAATAAAAACACAAAATACTGAAATATCCACATTTAGTCTCGGACTTAGTTTCATACTCTACTCTACACTCTTCTTCGTCATATTCCTGCTCCAGCGCCGCCCTCCGAGCTCCGACAGTCTAGGACAAAAACCGGTTATGCGTAAAGTAAGGCCAGGTTTGGACCTTGGAGCTGTTTACTTACACAAAAACTATAAGAAAACCTGGTTTTTGTTTGGCCTGTGCAGGCACCGGGCAATTTGGGCAATTTTCTTACCCCTTGTGGCCAATTTTCTTACCCCTTGTGGGAGCAATTTCGCGACCCCTTGTGGGCGACTTCGCCGAGGGGGGGGGGGAGATTCCCCCCCTTCCCCCCCCCTTGTCCACCTGTGTTTATGCATCGTTTTAAAGCTTATTATCTGTGCATTCACATGAGCTTACGAAACTGGCAAAATTAGCAGAAAATAGCAGAAATTTTCTGACATGCTGACTTCTAATAGGATGAATATAGACCAAAAATGTTTGAACGTCGATTTCTCAAAACTGAACGATAGGTCAGAAGTTCTTTTGGTGCCACCAAGAGTACATAATGATAAGAGTATGACAGGCGTCACACTTTATGCAGTGAAGGCCAAAACTATGCTATGCGCGCTATCTGCTGACCCCCCCCCACAAATTGACCCCCCCTCTCACACCGCCCCTATATGGGTACGTGGTCCAAAGGGGGGTTGCTCACTGCTTTGCATAATTACACGCTGAAATTAACAAGAGCCCAATTTTGGGAGGGGGTTTAAGCACGTATGTTTAACACTTGTATGTAAAAAACATGCTAAGCGAATAAGCGAGCCCGTTTGGGACTATGTACCCATATAGGGGCGGTGTGAGAGGAGGCCAATTCGTGGGGGGGGGTCAGCCGATAGCGCGCATAGCATAGTTTTGGCTTTCACTGCATAGAGTGTGACGCTTGTCATACTCTTGTCATTATGTACTCTTGGTGCCACGATATGAAGGACATATGGGCCGAGGGACGTTTTTTGGATTTGGCAGCAGGTCTTAATAGTGTAGAAAATCGGCCAAATGCACGGTAACACGAAATATCGCAACTTAGCATTGAGCTTTCTTGCTACTCGATACGTTTTAGCCCAAACAAAGAAAAACGTCCCTCCGCAGAAGGTGGGAATTTCGATCCTGCCAAAAATCTCCGGAATCCGTCGAGTTGTTTTTGAGAAATCGATGTACGAAACAAAATAATCCCAGTTTTTCCAAGATGGTTTTTCGGCCAAATCCCTAGCTTAAAGCAATAAAGTCCGGCTAATAGGCATTCATAAAATGTGCATTTGGACGCTGTATCGATTGAGCATAAATAAGCCAACTTTGTTCTTTCTTTTTTTCTTTCATTTGTCTTTAACATGTGGCAGTAATTTTGAAAAAACTGATTTCCTCAAAAATAACCATTTTTTGACCCTCAAAACAGTTTTTTGCTTATACTGACTTATCTACTGGAGATACCTCAAAGGTTGTAAAAGCAAGAATGTTCATTTTTGTATCCTCTTTCCAGCCATAACAACCAACTCCGTGTATTGTCTACCTACTGGGAGCCTAAGGCCAAAAACCAAAACTTTCTTATCTTTTGGCCTAAAAATACGAAACTGACTGGTCCCAGAATGTTAAAGAGCACGGAAATAGGTTATTTCGTAAGTTGTAGCCATTTACGTAATGGATTCAAGCCGTACGAGTAAAAATACCCGAAAGGAAACCAGTGCCTTAAGGCGATAAGTCCCACAAATTGTCACCGGCCTGCCGACCAGCCGGCCGTGTATATATAATCCGGCTTTCGTGAATTCAGAGAAATTGGTTCATTTTCAGATATGGGTTCTATTACTTTGTTCAGTTCGTCAAGATGTTTCAATGATACCCATATAGCGGGTATTGCAGAAAATATCATGAAAATCCGGTTTTTGTGAATTCTGGGATTTGAGTGCGTTTTCAAGAGTTCATTGATGTCACCAAAACGAATCATCTTCTTGACTATATAGTACGCATATAGGGTCTTGTCCTCAATTACTCTCCACTGTAATGTGGGTAATAGCGTCCCCGCTATCACCGCCATTCCAAGTCCTTTCAATTCCTAACTTTCATAGTTTTCCCTAAACTTCCTTAAAACTCCCCCGAATTCCCTGTAAATATTATGTTATTGTAATTGTTGGGAAGCCCGATGATTGTGTGTTATTTTGTATGTAGAATTTCCCTTTAAATAATGTGCAGTGCTAACTTTATGCTCATACCCTAAAAATTGTGTAAAAACCTTTAATTTCCCTATTTTGTGAGCGTAAACTTAAAATTGCAATTTATTTGGCTTAGCAAAGATAGGTCCTCCCGTTCCCAACGCATAACAAAATTCTCCTTGAACGCTTACGTCACCCTTCAGGCAGTTGGGAGTTTTTGGAGCTACTGCACGGTCGGGTTTTCAAAGTTGGGGCCCCCGTTTCTCGCAATTTGTACACCTAAGAGTAAGTTAGTGTCTTTTCCCTTTTATTTAAAAATTAACCTAAATTCTCTTTTGTTAATCCCCTTCTTTATCCCTAATCCCTTTTCGCTTCATTTTCTATTAACTCTTAACGCTCCCCTCTCCTTCCCTTTCTTAATTTGCGGGGTTGCCCCCGTCCCCCCTGGTCTATTTTTAATAGCCAATTTCCCTCCCCCATTTTGGTGATTCCCTTCTTTCCCCTTATTGATTGCTGGTTCCCTCCCCATTTATTTATCACTCCGCTTGTCTTGTCGTTATTGTCTAATTTTGCGGGTAGCCCGCTGTCTTGCTTGTCTCCCTCTGGGTAGCCCAGAAGGGATCTCTTGTTATATTTTTCCCGTATGTATTCCAGTAAATTAGCCAGTTGTCTATTTTCTCATTCAACTTAATTTATTTAATCTTAACTTACTAGTTCTGATCTCTTTTACTAGCTAGGTAGAACTCTGGGAGTAGACCGGAGCCTGTCCTTAACTGAGCCAAAAGTTCGTGTGTGTGTGTGTGTGTATGTGCCCTCATTTCTGGAGCCGTTGGCTTCCCCCAAAAGTTGTCTGTTCCCCTTGTGGCGAGGCAAGTCGGTGGGTAAGAGCGACCTGGACTCATCGCCACCCGCAGTCGTCGGTCAGCGTTCGTTGCGCTCAGTCTCACGTAAAATTTGGCGTGTGAGCTCTGTGGTTAAATTCCCTAGCTCTACCCAATATTTTACACCATCACTCAAAGTTCTTAAAACTTGACTAAATGAGCTCAAATTTGGTATGGGTATGTTTTAGTGTTGCTGATTTTTTAAATATCGCAAAACTTTCGATTTAGCGAAATTAGATTTTTTCGATTTCTAAGGGAAACCGAAAAAATTTTGTCTTCAATTTGGGTGAAAAGTTGTATATGGAGGTTTTCGGGTCGTGGAACACAAATCTGAAGTCCGTTTTTCGATTCAACATTTCATTAGCTCAGTATTAGCTAAATATTTAAGCTTAATATGTGTGTAAGCATATCCTGAGCTAACCAAAAGCTGAATCAAAAAACGGATTTTAGATTCGTGCTCAGCGCCCCTGAAAACCCTTATTTTCATGCAAGTTTTCAGGAAAACCGAAGACAAAAAATTGAATTTTGCGGAATCGAAAAATTTTGTGATATTTGAACGCAGTGTAGTCGAAAACATACCCATACCAAATTTTAGCTCATCTGGGCCCTGTTGCATTAAATTTTTAACAGTCTAACAGTCCAACAGTCTAACAGTTCAACAGCGTTTTCCGCTGCATAAAACCTAACAGTGTTAAGGGATTGTTAGACTGTTTTTAACAGTGTTATAACAGTCCTTTTAACACTGTTTTAACAGTGTTTGTTGCATAAAACGCAACGCGGTTGCTATTAGACTGTTAAAAACGGTCTAACAGTCTAACAAACTTTTAAGACTGTTGAAACTGCTATTAAGCAGTTAATTTCAAGATGTTTTGACTAAGACAGCTATTTATGGAAAGTTTAATGCTACGTCTGGTTCAGGAAACCCAATAACAACTTTAACTATTTAACCCGTAACCCTGTAGAGCCGTTTTAAGTTTTGGCATTCATTTAATATTTGTAGGTTCGCTCGCCTTTCCTTTAGTTGATTTGATATGCCAATTCGTATTATTATCACAAGAGTCTATACAAAAACATTTCCAAAACAATAGTACTACCAAACAAACAATTCATAGTAGGAGCAAACATGAAATAAATAGATTCCATTACATGTATAGAGTGTTAATTTGTTAAATAGACTGTTAGAATTTCCATTATTTTATGTGTGGACTGTTAAATTGACTGCCAGATTTCCTATTAGTTTGAAGTGTGGACTGTTAAATTGACTGATAAAATACTGTTGGAATTAGCGACTTTTTAATAGTAGCTTTATGCAACGGAAAAGTTCAACACTGTTAATATCAGTCTAACAGTTTAACGGTCTAACAGTGTTAGTCTGTTAGTTTTTATGCAACAGGGCTCGGTCAAGTTTCAAGGACTTTGAATGGTGCGGGTAATCGAGACAAGACCCCGCATATATAAGGGAATCGTGACAGGCTAACAGGCTATCATGGCCAGTAGGCTATAAACCCTCTCCGCTATTTAAATATTGAAATACAAATGAGACATATTATACCGCAACATGCATTGCTGTCATGAATACAAGTACATTTTCCTTTGCAACTATTTTTGAATTTTAAGCATTCCATGCGAAAAGATCTTTATCCTTTGATGATGTCATCTTTCTACAAGTCTTTATAATTTATTATTTGCGTTTTTGTTTACTACAATGCTGCAATTAGTTTTTGTTTCTTAATACCTTGTGTATTCATAGTTTGATAATTTTCAGAGGTTGAAACCTTGACATATTGCCGTTTACTATTATTTCTTCCAAAATATCTACTTCCATTTACCGGCCATGCTTACTTTGGCGATGTATCGGCGAGATCAAAAGGAAAAGCGTAGAAGAAAGTGCCATGGCAAAAGACACAGATCTCAAGGAGATAGAAAATCCAGAAGCAGATCCAAATCAAAAGCCAGTCCCACCAGGTCTCATTCATCGCCAAGTCCAAGACGATAATTGTTTTACTCTATGACCAATTTAAATGATGCATTATTTTTAAATGAGAATGGGTTTGTGACAGACATTGTAATTATTAATTATTATCATATTTATAAAGATATCTTACGTATGGGATTGGCATTACCTGTTAAACCGTGAATTTTTCTGCGCCGACAATTCCTTGTTTAAGTTACTGGGCGACCACAACCATCTTGGATCTTGCATAAATAGATATTAATCCTCGGCTTACTGCCAGAAATTATCAATAGCAAGAGTTAAAGTCACGATTTATCAATTTTACTAATTTTTAAAAAAATAGAACCAATAATACGAAATGCATATAATAACAGCATTATGGCTTTACCGTAGACCTTACCATAGAAATACAGCATTAACACTGACTGATCAGATTTTTTGTCCAATTGAGCATTGGTCGAAGCTTAAAATTCTACTCATAAGGAATCAAGAAATCAAGCAGATGTTTCAGAAACGCACATCGCTATCGCTCGTAGTTAACATTATCCCCTGTGACAGCATTTTAACTAAAATTCCGAGTTAAGCCCGGTTCACAATGAAGTGCTTTGTGCTTTGTGCTCAGGTGACAGAAAACTAATGATTCATGACGAGAATGCACAATATCAAAAGCACAGTTCACGGAAGCAAGTTTGGAGGTTATTCACAATTTTGATATTTTAAAAAACGTTAACAGGATAAAGTCTATTAACGTTTTTCAAATAATATAATTTAACTTAATAATAATAATAATGATTATTAATAATTATTAAAAATGATGATTAATATTAATTAGCAAGATTATTTAAACTTTTGCATGAAATTTACGATATTTATTTACGATATTTACTAATGCGTGATAATTATTAAATACTTATGCTCTCAAAAATTTAATTTTAAATTTTGTCCACATAAGCTTTATTTCAGCGTTAGGAATACTGTAGTGCTCAGGTGACGTCCAGTTTCAGTTTTCGACCAATCAGCTTAACGCAAGGCTTGTTTTGATTGGAAAGCACTGAAAGCACAACTCAAAGTGTTTGACATTGTGTAATGAAGTAGCTAAGATTTGGCTCCAAATTCTTTCCACTGAATTTCCGTTCCGTTTCGGTCTGACAAGACACTAGCTCTGGGTAACAACCACTTCAAAGCACGGAAGGTCGGCACGTTTATCAGGGAGATAAACTTAGGCACCGGATTCTCAGAAGGTGATGTGTCCAAAACTGAGAATTCCTTGCGGCCAACCTGGATTGGGGTCTTGATCGTGAGTCCGTTTGATGGGGATAGGGCTTCGGCTGATCGCTTTAGCAAGCGGGGTCGACACTTGCCTTCCACGGGACGAAATTGGTTCAGTAACAATGAACGCTGCTGGATAGATCTTGATTGACAAATCAAGATCAGGAATCGATGATTGATGTCTTTGTAGGGCCCAAGGGGTCAGCTTATGATCGCTTACTTGTTCAGGGGTCGAATCCAATTCTAATGTCTTGATCAGGATTTGGTGCCTTAGTTCACAAACCTATCTATAAGGCACGGCAATTTATTGTTACTTACAATAACACTAGATACAATAACAATAGTGATGCGTACGGGCACTAATAAAGCTGTGAATAATGATAATTGCAGTTTACAGTACAATTCGGTAATTATCAGCAAACAATGCAACAGTTTGCCAGAGTTGCCAGTACTCGATTTACCCAAATTAGTAATTATTGATAGGGACAAGGTTTTGACTCTGTAACTCAACTCAACTAGTTCTTTCTTTCTTCCTCTTGTCGTAATCTATCACTAAACTCTACTGTGCGGTCCCTATATGCTTGTGCTCGTGCCTTAAATCAAAACTCTTTGTCCGTCCTCCTCACCAAGGACAACAGAACCAATAATAATAAGAGCTACACAACAGATTAAATTAACTAAGTTAAGGAGGTTAGTAGTACAAGTTCCGGTCTTTGGGTGAGCCCGAAATGCCAGTAACAATAGCACTTTCGGATGCTGTTCGGTCACCTGGGGGGACAATACAAGGGTCGGTCCGGTTTGGGGGTTTCCTGGTAACGGTTACGGTGTTAGTACAGGGTCTGCTTTTGTTCTCTTCTTCTTTATTTGTTTTTTTTGTTCTCTTCTTCTTCTTCTTCTTCTTTTATCTCTTCTTTAGTGCTTCTACCTCGGTATGAATTCTTAAAAGAGATCGCAGGAACCATCCATACCCAATAAAACAAGAAGAGCGGTAAGCCACATTTTAGATCTGATTTGAATGCAAAAAGACAAGTTCAGACTTTTGACAGACTAAAAGTTTCAGTTTCCAAGGATACTAACAAAGTTCGAGGTTAGGTTTCAGGTCCCAATAGTGATTCTAGGCGCCGTATTCGTGTTATAGTCTCTGCCTCTAACTTCCGATAACTGATCCAAACAGCCCTTCAAATATGTACCTTTCCACAGCCGATTCCAACCTGATACACTTCTGATTACTAGAGTCCTTCTCCGGACTAATCACTGACAATCCAATAATTAATAGGCACTCTGATTCGAATACACTGGCGATCTACTCGTGATTCCAGGCAGGACTGACTTTCGCGTTCCGCACCTGAATCAAATGGGTTAAAACCCATTAGTACAAGTTATAGGTGCGGGATTCGAACCCAGCAACCATTACTCTTACCATTCTCCAAATCGATCCAAGACTCGTCGGGCAAACTTCATCACTGGACCCATGTCAATGGGACAAGATTTTGAGGGACCTACCTGTTGGGGACGTACTGGGACATCTTCATGGGTTATTTCCTTCTGATTCGGTTCTTTCAGGTTATCCTGTTTCATCAGTCCTTTTTTAGGAACTAGTGGGGCATGCAATAGGTCCATTGCCATGCTACCATGAGCAAGCACCTTTTGTGCTCTCTGCATCACTGCGGCCATATCCGCAGGAGGTTTCATCCTCAGGTCTTGTCTTTGTCCGGTCTGTTCAGGATTGACCATCTTTCCTCTTTCTTGTCCTGGGAGGGACGGTAATTGGGGATCGGGTGACAACCCAAGTTGAATTCTGAACTCCCAGACGGCTTCACCAAGTCCAATAGTTAGGGCGTCGGATGGAGGGGCCGACTGAAATCGTGGCTTGGGATAGGTTTGGGTGAAATCATGGCATCGGGGGCTCCTTCGTAGTCCTCGTCCACGTCCCAATGAATGATTCCGGATCTGATTCTTTCGCTGATTGACATCATAAGGACCGGGGGGTTTCCGCGGTGGAGGTTGAGCCATTTGAACAGGTTCACTGACTGACGGTTCAGATGAGCTTTCCTTCTCGGTATTCTTCCCACTTGGAGGGGGGAAACAGAAGAATTCTGCGACAGTCGCCGTTGCACATGCGACGGGTAACCGTACTCTATGGTCTGGGGTTCTTCCAGCCTATGGGTCCGGGGATAGGTGACGGACATCGGTTTCTGGTACATAGGCAAGGAGTGCAGTTGGCGGTCCAATCGCTCAGTTTTAGGGTCCACGGAGTCTTTCTCGGCATTCAAGGTGTAGGCAGATCCTCCCTTCGGCCGTTCAATCTTAACATAGGGGGAATGGAGAAGTATTGCCCTCCCAAGTCCTTGATTTCTTGTTCCAGCTGCAAAATCTGGGTGGGCAAATTGGAGTGGTTAGGAGGGAAATAGGCAGTCTTTCTTTCGGGCTCAGCTCCTATGACTTGGACCATGGAGGGTGAGTTTCTTTGTTGACCCACATCCGCAAATCTGGATCCATAGGGCGCATGGACGGCTTCATGGGCATTTCGTCCATTATCTCTGCTCCATTGAGGTTTCGGCTGAGGATATTGCTGATATTGTCCAGGGGGTCCATTTCTGGGTGGATATCGTTCGTTGTAGCTTCTGTTCATCCCATTTCTATTTGAGGGATATCTTGACTGTCCATTGTTAGGTCGGAAGTTGTTGGGATTCCCATTGTTGTTGTTACCGGGATTGTTGCGAGGAGGGCCGGCATAGTCATTTCGGGGTCGGTAGGCTCCTCCTCCAGGCGATCTACACTCGCGCTTAGAATGTCCAGCTCTTCCACAGTTGAAACATTTGAAATCATTGGGAAACGGAATTTTGTCATTTCCTTTTCGGGGCGGAGGGACTGATCTGGGCTGTTCGTTTCCTGAGATCTTGATCTCTTTGATCTCATTGGCAAGCAATGCGGTGCTCTGAACCAGGGAGCTGATGGTATTGAGAAGGGCCGGACCGGTAAGATTTGCATTTGGACTGGCTGCTTCGGGGTCAACTTCCAGAAAGGCAGGGGTTCCTTCCCCAGGGTAGACGCCTTCTGCTTCTCGATCCTTTTTGAAGGCTAGGGAGTAATCTGCTGTGTCCATGGGAACATGCGGTTTGAATTCGTTCCGCAATCCTATTAGGAAGACCTTTAGCTTGATGTCTTCTAACATATCCGGGTCTCCTCTGTCTTCCCAGGCGATTCGGGCCTATTTCTGCAGTCTGAGGGAGAAATCCGCCACTGATTCATGTGGCATTTGCCGGATGCTAAACAGCTTGGCTGTGGCGTGCATATCTGTCAAGGGGGGAATCATGACTCCTCTAAGGGCTCTTACAGAGGCTTCCCAATCATTCTGTTGCATGGCGCCTCTGGGCATGCATTTGTAGATCTCTGCGGCTCGACCTCGGAGGGTAGAGGAGATTTTCATGACTTTCTGATAATCGTCCAAATTGAACCTCTGGCTGAACTTCTCGTAGTTGACTAGGTGGTCGTCGAAGTTTTCATGGTCCTTTCCGGAGTAGATGGGCATATCTCGGTAGGAGGCGGCAATGGCCTAATTCTGGATGCTATCACGCAATTGGCCTAGAAGGTCTTCCACATTTCCATTCTGCAGGATGGGCATCTGAGGGAATGCCAGCTGGGGCATTTGGGGGTTATAAGGGGGAGGAATTCCGGGGGGACCAGGTGGGGCATTCGGTGGTGCCATATTCGGGGGTCCATTTCCATTATCCTGATCATATTTTCTATCATATGATGATATCATATCAAACTGATCCATATTTTCTTCTTGGATTGATCGGTAGGGTCGTAGTTGATTCCTTGATAGGGTTAGAGTAGATCCACGCTTGATCTTAATGATTGAGTCCTTGGGTCGTGATTGTCCTCACTGGCAGGTTGTCCAACTGGATAGTCTTCGTAAAGTGATCCTCACTGGGGGCTCCAACTTTTCTGTTTACCGTGTAATGAAGTGGCTAAGGTTTGGCTCCAAATTCTTTCCAATGAATTTCCGTTCCGTTTCGGTCTGACAAGACGCTAGCTCTGGGTAACAACCACTTCAAAGCACGAAAGGTCGGCACGTTTATCAGGGAGATAAACTTAGGCACCGGATTCTCAGAAGGTGATGTGTCCAAAACTGAGAATTCCTTGCGGCCAACCTGGATTGGGGTCTTGATCGTGAGTCCGTTTGATGGGGATAGGGCTTCGGCTGATCGCTTTAGCAAGCGGGGTCGACACTTGCCTTCCACGGGACGAAATTGGTTCAGTAACAATGAACGCTGTTGGATAGATCTTGATTGACAAATCAAGATTAGGAATCGATGATTGATGTCTTTGTAGGGCCCAAGGGGTCAGCTTATGATCGCTTACTTGTTCAGGGGTCGAATCCGATTTCAATGTCTTGATCAGGATTTGGTGCCTTAGTTCACAAAACTATCTATAAGGCACGGCAATTTATTGATACTTACAATAACACTAGATACAATAACAATAGTGATGCGTACGGGCACTAATAAAGCTGTGAATAATGATAATTGCAGTTTACAGTACAATTCGGTAATTATCAGCAAACAATGCAACAGTTTGCCAGAGTTGCCAGTACTCGATTTACCCAAATTAGTAATTATTGATAGGGACAAGGTTTTGACTCTGTAACTCAACTCAACTAGTTCTTTCTTTCTTCCTCTTGTCGTAATCTACCACTAAACTCTACTGTGCGGTCCCTATATGCTTGTGCTCGTGCCTTAAATCAAAACTCTTTGTCCGTTCTCCTTACCAAGGACAATATAACCAATAATAATAATAAGAGCTACACAACAGATTAAATTAACTAAGTTAAGGAGGTTAGTAGTACAAGTTCCGGTCTTTGGGTGAGCCCGAAATGCCAGTAACAATAGCACTTTCGGATGCTGTTCGGTCATCTGGGGGGACAATACAAGGGTCGGTCCGATTGGGGGTTTCCTGGTAACGGTTACGGTGTTAGTACAGGGTATGCTTTTGTTTAATCTCTTCTTTAGTGTTTCTACCTCGGTATGAATTCTTAAAAGAGATCGCAGGAACCATCCATACCCAATAAAACAAGAAGAGCGGTAAGCCACATTTTAGATCTGATTTGAATGCAAAACGACACGTTCAGACTTTTGACAGACTAAACGTTTCAGTTTCCAAGGATACTAACAAAGTTCGAGGTTAGGTTTCATGTCCCAATAGTGATTCTAGGCGCCGTATTCGTGTTATAGTCTCTGCCTCTAACTTCCGATAACTGATCCAAACAGCCCTTCAAATATGTACCTTTCCACAGCCGATTCCAACCTGATACACTTCTGATTACTAGAGTCCTTCTCCGGACTAATCACTGACAATTTAATAATTAATAGGCACTCTGATTCGAATACACTGGCGATCTACTCGTAATTCCAGGCAGGACTGACTTTCGCGTTCCGCACCTGAATCAAATGGGTTAAAACCCATTAGTACAAGTTATAGATGCGAGATTCGAACCCAGCAACCATTACTCACATTTTTGGCTTTCTGAACATAAATTAGACTCATAAACTTGAATTAGTTGTAAAGACTTGAAAGTTTAGCGGGAATGCCGCAGTTTTGGGCAGTTTCGACAATGTCACCGTATTGGGAATTAATTTTAGGGCGAAATACCATTTTTCGGACAATTTCCTGCACTCTTGTGCAAGAAATTGCAGTTACAACATGATTTCGCCTTGCACCTCTTGCTTCCGTGCAATCTAAACTGGAAACGTGAGATTGAGGCTATTTTTGAGCCCTTTCGAAGCACGCCGATATTTGTTTGTCTCGAAACGCGCACGGTTATTTTGTTCAAGTGTAATTGAATCTAAGACATCGTTTTCCAGGTCTGAGCGAGGAAGGTGACAACTTCCTGCCTGTAACAATTATTAACTAATTAGAAAAGAGTTAACCCACAGATTTGATAAACCTGTGGTAACTAGATTTAGGACCTCCAATTTCCCGGGTCCTAAGCGAGGAAGGTAACAACTTCCCGCTTTAACAAGCGTCCAACTTCCAAAACTGGTTAAATTCTTGAACCTTTGTGATTTTACAACTATTGGAAGATGGTTATAGTAAACTATTCATAATCTTTACGTAACTAACTGCTATTATCCTTGTTTCAGGTACACTGCTGATTACTACTCAGTATTAACTAAAGTTATTGATTTTACCGATCCTTGTTGTTACTATTTGGTCTCAAACTAACAAGGCGACAGCTGTCTGTATTACAAACGAAATATAAGTTAAACATAGCTATTCTGACTAAAAATAGTACAATTGATATGCATTGCTCTCAAACTAAAAGAAACGACACTGAAAACTTCAAAACTACCTTCACTATTGGTCTTACGTACTATTTTCATACTTTTTGTGCGGAACTTCCGCACTCTTAACAAAGAGTGGCCTACGCGGACGAATCGAGGATATCTCTTTTTATGCTAATAAGGACCTAATGCGGGGTCCCCGTGACCCTAGACCCCTAGTCTCACTTGTGTATTCACTAACTGAGCCTAAACCTAGCTTTCTTACATAACTACGCATCCACCGACATCCAAACACACATACAAGGCTTGCAAGCCAGAACTACCTTAACTATTGCTATTTTCCTGTGTACTATAGGAATCCTAATTCTGGTGCTTCACACAACTATACGCACAGACGTTCGTTACACGTTGGGACGATCACTTATTCAATCACATCTAACACATACACAGAGCACTTACACACCTTCTAACTAACTAGCGCTCAGTAATCGTAATCCTATTACTAGGTAACATCCGTCATACAACACTTGCACCTTATTCAGATCACACAAATAGATAAGCACTCAATCCTCATTCATACGACCTTCAGACCACATTCACGCAATATTTACGACGCAACATAATTAGACATTTGAACATCATTTATACGACAGTTAGACTAGCATATACTCATGTTAACAAACTTACGATCATTCATACCAATCACGTCTACCATTAATGCCATTCATACAACCTCACACACACACACACACACACACACACACACACACACACACACACACACACACACACACACACACACACACACACACACACACACACACACACACACACACACACACTCTCTCTCTCTCTCTCTCTCTCTCTCTCATAAACACGCGACCTCTTAAGTAGGTACTTACCTAACTAATCTCAATCACACACGCACACACACCTAGGGGCAATTCACGCACCCTAAATCTAATTTATGGGATCGTTTATACTTCAACTAGAGCTTCAAACACACATTCTAATGTAATTATTAGCTATTAAATTAACGGGATTTAACGAAGATTTTGTTGCGAGTTTTAGAGTCCTAAAACTCGACTTTTAGCGTAGAAATTTGGCAACTTTGAAGAACTTTTAAAACTTTAGGAAAGCCGTGTGAGTAATGATTGCTAAGCATTCATTACTAAAAACAAAACTACCGTCAACAATTAAATTAACCAATGGGGAAGCCGGTCATTCCCCGTGAAACGCTTGATTATTAGGTATTTAAAACGACAGATTATGAGACAAGCGATTATTTTAGGACTCCATTTTAAAATTCGTTTCACACTTTTGATAACCTATTATTTTTTACTACCGACCTACAGCAAACACTCACAAATTACAGACAATGAATTTTTGAGGCAACAAAGCCGTGACGAAACAACAAGGCCGGCAACAACTAGTTGCCGGCTGTGGGGTAATTATTCCTATCACTAGCTTAATATTCTAGGGTCGTAGCAAAGGGACCCTCTAACTCAAACTTAGGGGATGGGTCCCCACTTAATAATCCCATATTCTACTGAAAAAACCCCAAATTACTGGCCAAACGGGCCTTATTAAAAATGATAAAAAGGTTGGTCGTGGCTTGACCGAAAAGTGCAATTAAAAGAATAATTAAATAAAACAGAATAACAAGGGGCGGAGGTCAGCAAACCTCGATAATAAGAGAGTGTCGGCTGTAAAAACAGAAAAACAAAAATAGGGACAGTTCTCAAGACCTCCATCGAACAGGAGGGGGTTACATGAGCTGCTCCGTTATTAAAATAATAAAACAATAAGAATAAGGATTTAAATTAAAAGAACTAAAAAGTGGCTCAAAGGCCAACGCATGCTAGAGAAATTAAAATATGGCCTTTGGCCCAGTATACTGATAAGAAATAGGGGCTCTGTGGCCCATAAAAGTGCGTGTAAAAATGGCCTACCGGCCTCATAAAATATAGAAAAAATGGCCCGAAGGCCCCAACAAATCACATAATAAAAATGGCCAGAAGGCCTCAATATACATAAAACTGGCCAAAATGGCCGGTAAATCCTAGGATTTTCTTCTTAGCTTCTGGCCAGGCATACCAAGCCTATATGGCCCTAGATTGTAAGCGTTCGCGGTTCCATTCTCAAAATCTTTTCTGGCCCGAAGGCCAGAAAAGTCCTATTCTTTGTTTCTAACCTGGGAAAGTGCGCTGTAGCCCCCATGCAGATAACAACTGCACTGGAGAACGCACTAGATGGGAGGGGGAAGCAACCGCTCTCGGCTGCACTCAAGCGAACACTGACTAAAGCTGAAAATTTTGGGGTCGAGCTGACAGTTTTACTGACAGCTCGATGACAGGTCATTAGTGAGTTTGGGGGCGGATTTTCCTTTGATTTTAAGGCAAACCTTCTAGAAGGTTCTGGAACTTTCTAGAAGCTTGCCACCTTTTACACATGGGGCGCAGCGGCGAGGTGAGCCAGCTGACCGCCGAGGGTCAATATTAATGAGATTTTAGAATTATTGCCCTCCAACTGACCCTTTTTTGATATATTTTGGGCCCCGAATTCTAGCAGAATTTTGGAAAACTTTCTTTAACACATAAACGCAACCAAAGGGACAACTTTACGAAATTTTAGAACTTTGACCAATGGTTGCACTAATTGTATAATTTTCAAGAATTTATAAATTACATAATTAACATATATATGCATACGTACGTTTATCTACCTACTTTTTATTGTAATATTATTATTAATAAAGGGCAACGAACCCCTTCTTGTCATGGCTTGGGCTGAAAACTACGTAAATTTCATTTTCGTCCTTGTTGGCTTTGTCTTCGGCCAAAGCTCAAGGAGAAGACAACTGTTGGGTCCTGGAAGAAAGGGCCCAACAAGAGGAAGAAAAAGAAAAGAGGGAAGAAAAGGTTTGACTTAAGTCAAACCAAACCAAAACCTTTTTAGAACACTCCTTTTTGGAGTGTTAAGATCTTAATAAAAACATTTTTAATTATAACTTTCTTAATTTTTGGAGTTAAAACGTCGGGTTTGATTTTTGAAATCAGCATCAAATTCTCTTTCATATAAGCCCAAGTCATGTTTCGGACCAAAATTGTCAAAATTAACTAATTATTACCTAATTAAAACTAATTAACCCTAATTAAGCCTATCTAACTACGTACTTAGCTATTTAATGCCTAGAATCGAACCATCTTCCAATATTCACCTTTTTTAGCGTAAATTTCCACTTTATAGGTAATTTTACGACCAATTTTCAGCTTAGTAGACGTGTAATTTCCTATTGCAAGTCAATGACGTCCTGGTAGTTCCTGTTTAATCAATGAAAAACGTACAAAGTGGTGAAGAAGGGGCCACTTTTGGCTCAAGTTATGAGTGACAACCCATTAATAAGGTCGAGTGGAGTGACAACTCCGGTTATTAGGGGATAGGTGACCGAATTAACCCTTCGTTTGCAACTTCTAGATTCTAGTATTGTAATTTGAACGATATTTAAACTTAATTACACTTGAAATCATTAATGCTACTAAGATTTCTGACCTAATTGAGTGCAAACCTGAATCCCTATTTAAGAATTTCCCTTAATGTTGAGTACTAGACAACTCTGGCTTGGCAAACAGAATAATTTATACAATTAATGCTTGGACATCGTTAAATAACTACATTCCATATTGACGATCGCTGGTCTTCTTCACAAGTCCGTGGCATAGAGGTTCTTCCTCGCTGATTTACTAATTTTGACCATTTTTCAGCCATCATGCTGGTTTCAACATCAAGTTTTGCCAATTCCATTACACATTTCTGCGTTTACAACCTTTGAGCTATCTCCAGTGGTTAAGTCAGTATAAGCAAAAAGCCATTTTGAGGGTAAAAATGGCCATTTTCGATGAAATCAGTTTTTCAAAATTGCTGCCAAACCTTGCGAACAATTTTGTTCCATTTATACTCAATCAATACAGCGTCCAAACGCACATTTTATGAACTCCTACTAGCTGGACTTTATTGCTTTTAGCAAGAGATTAGGCCGGAAAACCATTTTGGCAAAACTGATTTTGTTTCGAACATAGATTTCTCAAAAACTACTCAACAGATTCCGGAGATTATCGGGAAAATGGAAAGTCGTACTATTGCGGAGGGTCGTTTTTTTTGGTTTTGGCTAAAACGTTCCCAGTTTCGAGAAAATTTAGTGCAAAGTTTAAAAATTTAGTGCTTCCGTGCATTTTGCGAATTTTCTCAACCGTTGAGTGATACTGGAGCAAAACCCCAAAAAACGACCCATATGTCCTCTGTATGATAGCGCAAAAAGAAATTTTGTCTGTTTCAGCTGTTTTGAAAAATCAATATTAAAAATAATTTTTGGTCTATTATTTGCCGAAAATGTCAGAAAACGTTTGCTAATTTTTTAATAAGTTTGCTAGTTCAAAGTTCTGTTCAAAGTCCACCCCGGTAGTAGTACTACCACCTTAAAGTGTTATGTTTCGGGGCTCAGTAAACTTAACGGAAACTTTTTCACTACGATTAGCAAGATGCATATTTTCCGCACAACGCTACAGCGTAGTTTTGCGTAGTGCTTTTAGTTTCTAGCGTAGTCTTATTTTTCAAGAGAAATTTAATGTCAAGTTTTCCCGCGTTTTCCTATGTTTTACACTTCAATATGGCGGACGTTTGATTGACAGGTTTCTATTTTCCCAAATATAAGGAAATGGCAAGGACTACGCAAGAAATAAAGTTCACCATGTGACACTACGCAGCAAGCAGAGTCCGAATATAACAATCTTGTGGGTGGGGGGGGGGGGGAGCCCTCGTTTGATCACAATAGTGTTTCGTTTGGTCAGACATAAATGTTTAAAACGCAAATGATTTTTATTTCTGAATCTTCAAATTCTAGGAAACACATTGGCTTGTTCCGAAATCTTCTCAAAAATTCGTTATCTGTGGTCGGGGGATAAGCCAGGTGCAACCATAGGTGTAAGGTGGGGGGGGGAGTGGTACCCCCCCCCCACTACATTTCCGAGGTCGACCAAATTTCGAAACGTAACCCGTCCCCCAACCAAAATTTCCGGTGAAACGATGGGTGCAACCTAAAAATGCAACCCTAATATTTTTTGGAATTTTTGAAATTTTTCTTAATAGCTTTAATTGAAAATTTTTAATAGCTTTAATTTAATAGCTCTAATTTTTAAAAAATAGCTTTTAAAAGGTAATATAGGCAATTATAAACTACTATTTATGCTAATTTTGGCATATTTTGGCATAAATTTGTCAATTTTCAAGCCCTATTTTCGGATAGCAAAGGATACCAGATCGTCTGGTCTCCTTATCTTTTGGGGGACATACGCAAAATAGAAACTGTCCAGCGGCGGTTCACGAAACGCATTCCATCGTTACAAAGTTTAAATTTCAGTGAAAGATTGAAAGAAACGGGTCTTGAGCTGTTAGAGCTTCGCAGATTGAAGGCAGATTTAGTGCAGACGTATAAGATTATATATGCAATTGATAAGGTAAATTCTGCTGATTTCTTTAATTTTGCTTCTGATGCTGGAACAAGAGGAAATCAACTGAAATTGAAGTCGCAAGGTTTCCGTTTGGATTGTCGCAAACATTTTTTCTCAAATAGGGTCGTCCCGATATGGAATTATCTTTCTGACAACGTGATCAGTGCGGCGAGTCTACCGATTTTTAAAAACGAAATTGACAAGATTAATTTTTCGTCGTTCTTGAAGTATGAATTATGAAATAAATGTATGCATAGTATATATACACGTATATATATACGTTCTATTTCTGTTGCATTGTCATCGATAGCATGTGTTACTGTTAACTTTATGGAAGGGGATCGTGTATCTACGCGAATCCCATTTTGGTCTATGGATAGCTTGTAAAATGTTGATGTTCGACCAAAATAAACAGTTTGTTGTTGTTGTTGTTATAGCAATTAGCAAAATTAGTGACAGAAGCATTTGAGCATAGGTGAATTAGGGGGGGATCCCTCCATCCAGATGGAGGGGTCGCCAACCCACCCTAAAAATTTTTTGCTACCCCTCCCCCCAAATCATAGGTGTGACTGGCGAAAAGTGGGGGTGGGGGTTCAGTAAAAAGTAGGGAGGGGGGTTTAGCGAAAAAAGGGGGAGGGGGGGGGGGGTCGCGAAAAGTCCATTTGGGGGGAGGGGTAAGAAAAATTTTCGAGGAGGGGGCGGCGAAAAATCGGTTTTTCGTTAAAAAATTGAAAAATTTTCTTTAATTTACGGCTATTTTTAACGAGTTTTAGCTTAATTAAGCGAATTCTAGACCATCATTTAGTTTGCACCGCCCTTGTAGCGCGACAAAATAAGAGCTATTCATGAATTATGCACGAATTATGCACAGCTTATTTTTGTAGGAATTAATTTTTGCACAGCACGAGTTCGGTTAAAAATCGAGATTTTCAGTTTGAGGTTTGGGCGGTGTCAGCTAAATGCCAGCACCGCCCAAAATTTCTTGTAAACTCTGTTTGATGAAGCAAAAAGTATTTATGAATTAGGCACACTCAATATACTGCTTGCATGAACTTTGCAGACGTCCAAATCGCTTTATACCGAATACTATTATTTCACTATAGTATTGGCAATTTTGCGATATTTTTGGAGACATTGTATGTATGTTTGACTTAGCTAGGCACGAGCTTTGATTGAGCCCAAGATGAGAGGAAGTATATATACATCTGCGGGGACATACGCATAGGTGTAAGGTGGGACCGGAGAGGGAGAGGGGGGTAGCCCCCCAGCCATTTTTTCAATCCTCCCCCAAGAACTTTTTTGGGGGCACGTCCCCACAACTGGGGGGGAGGGAAATGTTCAAAATTTGGATATTTTTAGAGTAAACTTTGTAAATATTTGTTAAATATTTAAATATCTGGACTTTATGACTCAAAATTGACCTTACTTTAGACTTGGAAACATGTTGGCAATCAGATTTGTGAGTTTAAAACCACTGTATGATGTTAAAATTACTTTGGTTAGATGTTTTTATCATTAAAAACGGCTGAAAATGCGATTTTTGGCATAAAATAGAAAATTTGGGGAGGGAGTTGGGTTGGGGGCCGGGGGGGGGTCTAAAAAAGGGCGCGCCCCTAACATTTGAGGAGGGCCTCTCCCTCCATACCCAAATCCCCTTTACACCTATGCCAAGAGGGTCAAATTAAGCTAAGCTTCACTGATTCTTGCGGTGTGAGAGAAGGGTTGGGTGGGGGTTCCTCTTCCAGGTCCACAGGGCCGCCACCAGTGGCGGCGCCAGGGGGGGGGGGCCGGGGGCCCCGGGCCCCCCGTTGCGATTTGGGCCCCTCCCTTTGGGGTGTCGCCCCCCCCCCCTTGAAAAATTTTTCAGCTGTTTACATAGGTGTACCACCTGTTTGGGTTGGAGGGGGGGAGTAGAAGGTCCAAATTTGGCTCGGAGGACCCCACCAAAATCCGAAATTTGGGGGAGGGGGACCCCCCCTAAACTGTACCCAAGTTTTTTAGCTAAAAATGCTCCTTTTTCGATGTACAGTACATTAAACATACTCAAAAGCTTCTGTCAGTAGTTTTCGTATGCGAAAATAGGGCTTGAAAATTGACAAATTTGTGCTAATATATGCCTAAATTAGCCCAGATTGTGGTTTATAATTGCGTATGCTACCTTTAATTGAAATTGTGAATACATATATATACTATGCGGGTAATAAAAATGCGAACAGATTGAATGTCGGGGTAATGTGCGCACTGGCATCTTGGATCAGGTCAACCTGACGGGGGAATCAGAGCCGCATTTTTTGCACTATATTTGATATTTCTGCGCTCAGGATGCCTACCCTAATTCTATTTCAGTCAAAATTGAAAATTGGGGTCTGACAAAATTACGGGGGTTGGTTGGGTTACCATTTGGGGTGGCGTCAGCCTCTAAATTTCAAAAGGTGGAGGTATGGACTTTCGAGGGAGGAGACTGGGGAACGGTCCCGTATAAAAATGCCGTATTGAAGTGCTGTGTAGGCGTATATATACAACAAAATCCGGTATTGCACATCATCAATCATAGTTTCCCTGGAACTTTGGGTCTGGGGAGAAGTAAATCTTGGCCGACCTCCGAGATGTGATGGGGGTACCCCAACCCCCCCCAGAATTTGGACCTGAGAAATTTCGAAAAATGTCAAAAAATGCAAATGCAATTTTCTGTAATTTAGCCCTTTTTTCATCAAAATAAGGCTTGTTTTTAACGTTTCAGGCGTTTTTGCACCGTTTTAAACCGATTTTAAGCGCCAAAATCGTGGGGGGGGGGTAGCTAAAAGTTGGGGAGGGTAAGTCAAAAAGTCGGGGGGGGGGGAAGTTGGTCGAACATTTTGGGGGGATACCCCCCCCAACCCCCCCCCCCCCCCAAAGGAAACTATGACTACAATCACAATATCGATGTCAAACTAGCATGCGCTCAATATAAGCCCCCGTCTAGCTAACTAGTGCGAACACTTATTATTCCCGAAAATTTCACTTTTAGTTTTGGCAAATTGTTCGCAACAGGAACTGTCTTGAGAGTATGCAAAATACATAAATGTTGTATATTGAGTGTGCATAAATCCCAAATACCTTTGATGTAATAAAAAAGCGAATTTCAATTTTATGGGCGGTGCTGGTATTTAGCTGACACCGCCCAAAAGCGATAATTTGAAATCTCATTTGTAGCAGTTGTACTAATGTGCAAAAATTTAAATTATAATCTGTCAACTGTGCATAATTCGTGCATAATTCCTGAGTATCTCAAGATTTGCCGTGCTACATGGGCGGTGCAAACTAAACGATGGTGAATTCTAGCAATGTTTCGCTAATTTTTGGAATATTTTGGAAACATTTTGAATTTTTAGCTAAAAAGTCTCAAAAATTTAGGTAGGGGTTTGAAAATTTTTAGGGGGGAGGGGTTTGAAAAAATCGATTTGGAGGGAGGGGTAGGAAAAAATTTTTAGGGGGGGGTCGGCGACCAATCCATTTGGGGGAGGGGTCCACACCCCAGTGGCGGCGCCGGCCCCCAGGGGTCCCCCCTCCATCCCCCCCGCCAAACACACCTATGCCCCAAATCGGCCTTATTGTATATATATATATATATTGTATATATATATACAAACTTTCAAGAGTAGCTGTATGTCTCATGTTACTGTTATGTTATGCTGTATATTTCAGGTTACTACTGTGCCTGATTTATGGCTTCAGTTGTTTGAACTGGAACATTTCATGCAAAGATATTTTCTGAATCTGCAATGGTTCACTGTATTTCTCACTTGTTTGAAGATATTGCAGCGTTAGAAAGTTTATTTTGCATGGGTAATATTTCACATTATTTGGACTTGAATTACCTGCTCCTATATCTTGATTTGTTATGTCACTCAAACTGGATGGATTATACGTGAATAAAATTCTGGTATCATTTCATTGGCATTGGGTAAGTACGTATATATTGTTATATATTAGTTAAAAGAAACAGTCAGAACGGCTACCGCCTCTCTAGGCCTCGCTTCTCTAGTAATTAACGGTTAATTAGCCGGGGTAAAAAACCAATGGCGGGAAAAACTAACCGGTGGGAAAAAACCAACCCCAATATTCGGCCAGGGTAACTCTTGCGGGTTGGTTTTTTCCCCGACCTCTATACGTATTCGGAAATAGTAATATATATATATATATAGCACTGTATATCAAAAAGATTAAAAGATTAAAGATTAAAAATTCAAGATATTATACAAACCACATACCCGAAGTTCCAGATCAGGATTCTACTCAGTGGCGCACATTGAAAATTTTTTCGCGGGGGGCGGACCTCAGAAAAATTTGGGGGGTCTGGGGGCGAAGCACCCCAGAAGTTGAAAAATTTTTGAAAATTGGGTTTGAAAAGCAAAACTAAGCGTAAATTAAGCAAAAATTCATTAAATTTCGCGCCGACGGCGCGAAAATTTTTGAAAATCTTAAAAAAGTTGCTATTGAAAGGTTTAAAACGCCGAAATAAGGGTAAGTTAAGCAAAAATAAAGTTGGTTTGCGCCGAAGGCGCGAAAAATTTTGAAATTTTATGTCCGCGCTGCGCGCGGACAATAAAATTTTTCCTTTACATTTGTTTTAGGGGCGGCCGCCACCCCCCGCCCCCCCCCCCTAAGTGCGCCCCTGATTCTACTGCCGAGAAAAGCAGCATTTCATACATACGTATGTATGTACGCATAATGACTTTGTAAAGAAGACGGAGCAAGTGGTCCAAAAATTTTGATGCACGATCAAAACAAAATCAAGATCTGTGCACTAATCAATCGACCTTTGCTCAAAATTAACTGTGGTCGTGGCGTTAATGCGGCAGCGATCCCACATAGCACAAATCTGTATCCTGGAAGTATTGGTCTTCTCAAAAATATTGTACCTCGTGTATAAAAATGTTATATACACCATGAAGTAGCTAAAAACAAAAAGCATATAATATATAAAGTAAAGTATATACAAATAATGTTTAAAATTATAAAACCAAACAAATACAAAATCTTGAAAACAGGAATTGTTACCGACACTTACAGTACATTACGTCACTTACGATTACATTATCTAAATGAGAAAGTGGCTTGCTTTTTGTCTACGGTGGTGGGTGAGGATTTATAGGGTTTTGTGAATTTGGACTTTAGCAGTTACAAAGCGGATGAATGTTTCCAAACATGTTCTATTGTATCTGATTGACAAAGACAATATATACGTACGTACAGATATATACATAATATATGCAGAAGCTTATAAAGTGCTTTTCACATGGCAAATTTTCAGACTCCATACGTGCTCAGAATTGCCTGCCAGGATTTGAACCCGGGACCCCCTCGAGCGATTTGCCCTAAGCATTTGAAGAAAAAGCACGTTTGGAGACAAAAACCACAACAAATTTTGAAAGCCTCTACATTTATTATGTATATATATATATATATATATATATATATATATATATATATATATATATATATATACGTACGCAAGCCAAATCTTCGACTAGCACTGTGAACATTGAATTGGGGATGCAGAAACTAAAACCCTTTCAAATTTGGGGCTGTTCAATTAAACATATTTTACCTAAGAGGGGTAAGAAAATTTTTCGAGGGGGGGGGGGTCGGCGAAAAATCGGTTTTTTTGCCTAAAAACTGAATAGTTTCTCAATTTTCAGCGATTTTTAACGTAATTAAGCAGATTATAGAAATTTTTCGCTTATTTTTGTCAATTTCTCGAATTTTTGGCTAAAAATTTTCAACAATTCAACAACATTTTCAACACATATTCAATTGCCTATATTACCTTTTAAAAGCTATTTTTTAAAAATTAGAGCTATTAAATTAAAGCTATTAAAAATTTTCAATTAAAGCTATTAAGAAAAATTTCAAAAATTCCAAAAAATATTAGGGTTGCATTTTTAGGTTGCACCCATCGTTTCACCGGAAATTTTGGTTGGGGGACGGGTTACCTTTAGAAATTTGGTCGACCTCGGAAATGTAGTGGGGGGGGGTACCACTCCCCCCCCCACCTTACACCTATGGTTGCACCTGGCTTATCCCCCGACCACAGATAACGAATTTTTGAGAAGATTTCGGAACAAGCCAATGTGTTTCCTAGAATTTGAAGATTCAGAAATAAAAATCATTTGCGTTTTAAACATTTATATATGTCTGACCAAACGAAACACTATTGTGATCAAACGAGGGCTTTCCAATGAAATAAAAATTTTTGAATTTTAACAAAGTGGCGGGGCCAGCATGAAGTTGACTCCTAGGTATAGATTTTTCCCTTTTTCTAAAACCCGAAGCCTGACCAAACGAAAATCGCTGTGATCAAACGTGACCAAACGTACCGTTTTGAAGTTAACAGTGCTTGGAGAAGTACGCAGTCAAGTAAACTGCGTACGATATCAACATTGCTGCGTACTTCAGCGTACTAGCTTTCGTTTTTAGCGTACTCCAAACTATAATAGCGTACAATTATTTGAAAATTCGCTGACAGGTTCAGATGTACAGCTAGAAGGTAGCTATATTAAGACAGAAGAGATAAAAACTTTAAAGATGAAATAAAATATTTCCTTACGTTTCACGTAGTCGCTAATTCAAGTTGGGAAATGACAAGTCCAATTTTTGCTGATAACTTTAAAATTTGGTTAATTGCTAAATTTGAAAATTATGAAGTTTTCGTTAGAAGCTAGCTTTACCGGCTTTAATACTAATGGGAGGGTGGGGAGCTGAGCCTTTCCACCATAGGTGTATTTGAATTGGGGGGGGTAACCCCCCCAGCATAGGTGTAACGGAGATTTGGGGGTGGGGGAGGCTCCCCCCCAACTTTTTCTGGGGTGCCCCCTCTGGAGACCCCCCAACCCTCCCCCAAAAAATTTTTTCATTTTTTATGCAAAAAATCGGCATTTTCAGCCATAGGTGTAAGGTGGGGGGGGGTAGCCCCCCCAAGCCTTTTTTCAACCCTCCCCCAAAACGTTTTGGGGGGTGTCCCCCCCAACTGGGGGGGGGGGGGGTAGTCGCGCCAAAGGCGCGAAAAATGGCCAAAATTTGGGCATTTTTAGGGTAAATTTTGCAAAAATTTTCAAAAAAGTCCAAATTTTTGTCCTGAAGTGTTTATTATTGCGAGAAATAAACGTTTTAAACTGTATTATGGCCTTTCCGACTCAATATTGACCTTATTTTGGACTTAGAAACATGTTGGTAATCAAGTTTTTGAGTTTAAAACCACTGTCTAATGTTAAAATTACTTTATGGTTAGATGTTTTTATCATTAGAAACGGCTAACATGAGGACAACATGGGGCTGGGGGGGGCAGGCCACGTGTCCTCTAAACTGACATATTTTAAAACATTTCCAGAAAATACGGAACATTAGTATTAATACTGGTGCATACGTTTTTAAGCAGAAATCGAAAATGTGCCCTTCCATTTTGGGTGAGCCATGGGGGAACTTCGAGCCCCCCATAAGTTTTGGCTTAGAAAATACGTATATATATACATTCTGTCTTGTATATATTTAGGTTTTAATTGCAATATCATTATCCGGAGAAAAGTCTTTGATATTTGTATCATGCAGCATCATTTTCTAAAGTTGCATTAAATATGCTATTGCAATTTTTTTTGAAATGCAGCTTTGGAAAGTCTATTTGCATGAACTTAAACGCATATATGTTCTGGATTATCCTTATCCTGAACATTCCTGTCCTCTGATCTCAGCGTTATTGGGTATGTATGGTTTGTGTGCAGTTTACGCTGTTATATATACATGTACGTGCATATACGTATATATATATACGTATATATATATATACATATACTAGGGATCGACCGGAATTCCGGTTCCGGTACTTTTTGGTTCCGGTTCCGGTTCCGGTTCCGGTTTTTGAAAACGTACCGGAACCGGAACCAACTTTAGCCTATTATTGAAAGCAAAATTTTATTAAAATTTTCAAAATTTTTGTTTAACTTTTTGAAAAACTGCGATTCTTTTCTAACCAGAATATGATTTATTCAAAAATTTTCGCCTGCGGCGCTATTTCATTACTTAGAATGTTTAGAATTTAAAATAATAATGTCTAATGTATCGTTGTTATGAATATTAATACATTATAAAATAAAATTATATTTAAAATATAATACTTAAAATCAGATTAATAGATAGCACAAGTCCGCCGACACTTTTAAATTTAAGTATTGGTAGAAGATACCTAATGCTATGAAATCATTGAAGCTTTGGCGTAGACCTACGACCTACCTACATCTCAGAATTATACAGTGCACTGTTGTATGATCAAATGTCAGTTTAAGCTTAAATTTGATCGTATTCATTGTTTGAGTAGCATGGACTAAAGTTTATTGCATGTTTGTTCAGTAACTAATTTATCACGGAGATCAAAAGCATTATATATTAAAAAATTACGAATGGAACAATTAGCAAGGGTTTTAAAAATATTTTGAAGAAACGTCATTTAAAATTTTAAAAGCCAGATGAAGCTAGCCAAAAAGGAGAAACTTCGTTTAATTCAACTTGGAGAAATTGTTTAATTCAACTTTCTGTGAAACCTGTGAAAAACTTTTGGCTTATATGATTAATGGATGAAAATTTATATATGTATTGCAGCCATGCAGAATCCATTTGCATTTTACTCAGAAAACTCCAAAAAAAGTAATTATATATAAGTTTTAATGACAAGCTAAGGAATTAAAAGCCGATGTTCTAAACAAGTTTAGCTTATGTAGCTGATGTTTATACCTACGTTCACATCCAAATACAGCTAGATTAGATATTACATTACGAAATTTGTTTAATTTTGGCTTGAGCACAAGAGAGAATAAAAGTAAACTAAAATCGTAACAGATATCTCTCATTTTCTAAAAATGTCAATGGCGGCATAATTTTTTTATTTTGTGATTTGAAAATACTGCAACTTTTCTTGAGGCTCTAGTTAAGTTAAATGACTTTTGAATAAAATAAAAAACTTTTTGATTGTGACTAGAAATTATCAGGCAAGCCAGATAAAAACTAAACATGTTTGACTTATTTTGTCGAAGGAGCAGTTGTTGGTGCTCGCAAAAATTTCGTGGAATCAATTTCTATCTACTTCACTTATTTAGCTTAATTTAATAGTCAGCTTAACCAAGTAAGAAATTAAATATTATTTGCCAGTAAATCTCCTTTAAGTCAACTTGGATTCGATTAAATTATTCATCGAAATTTGTATATATATATATATATATATAATGTAAAAATATAGATGCCGTTTATTCATAGAAAATGCGCTCGAATAACATAAATATATATAGCATATTTATACCGTGTATAATTAAAATCTTAAGGCTATAGTAAAGTTTAACTATGCTATAAGACAAAATTCTCTTAATAAATTGCAATTTCATGTCTTTGCATACTATATAAAATATACGTAATTCAAACGTTATTACAATGTTGTAGTAACTACAAAAAAAGCGAAAAATTGAGCAAAAATTGTCCAAAACGTCAGAAAAAATTTTCGATTCTTGTAGTGTTAAAGAGCTGGTTCCGGTTCCGGTTCCGGTTTTTTAAAGCCAGTTCCGGTTCCGGTTCCGGTTTTTTGGAGTTCCGGTCGATCCCTAACATATACATATATATACATATGTAGTATAGTATAGACTGGGTAGGTGTATATATAATCTTGTATTTTATTCGTAATGAACGGAGTTTACAGTGTGTTAATAATTTCTCTCAATTCATACATACGTACGTATCCAAAAAATGCACGCGTAGTGCGTACAGTATATACTGGGTCAAGGAAAATTATATATATACCAGACAGTTTTTCCAATGGCAAAATTTCCAGGTGGCAAATGGACTTCGGGGGGGGGGCGCCCGCCCGGGCTGCCTCCCCTTATCTATGTATGTATGCCTATGTATGTTCGTATTATATACATCATTTTAGGCTAAATCAAAATTATAAACAAAACTGCATGAAAGCAGACTTACCCAACTGATGTGAATCCGTGTATGTATACAGTCATCGTGGTGTGCAGATATATAATTTGTTGTCGATTTAGATATGGAAAGTACAGTCGATTGAAGAGCGCACAAGTAGTTTTGAGTCTGACTGGTCAATATATACGTGTGCGTATATAATTGATATATACGTAAACCGGTACAGAACTCAATACGTCAATTGAGCACTAGTTATGTATAACATTGCATAGTATATACATACATATATCACACAAATAATATGTGTGGGTGTATATATATATGAGCCGATTTCTGAGTAGTTCGACCATGGTCGTGATGACCCAAAAATCGATTTCGCTCTAACTTTTTGAGGTGAAAGCCTATGGTCCACGAAACTCTTTGGCACAATCGCGACATTTTTTGGCCGTCCCGTTAGCGCAGGGTAGCGCTCCAAAGTTAGCTGCTGGAGCAGCCAAAACGGTATCATCACGACTTTCATTCAAATGCCTGTACGAGCAGAGTCATTTGTCGGCGGTACAAGGAAGCCCATCTAATATGAGCATATGGAGGTAGCCTAAGCATACATAACGCGATTTGCCTCTACATTGCTTATTGGTCCTGAAATGACAACTTATTCCTGATCATATCCTACCTCAGTGACACTCGACAATTAGCATTTAAGGTGTGTAAAATCTGCTGTAGTGGAGAAACGCACACCATTTTTTCACAATTTGAACAAATACATTAGACGTATAAATCCGCTGAATTTCGACTGATTCCATGAGGACCTCCGTTTTTTGTGAATTTTTGTTTATTTTTCGGTTGGAGTTGCGAGATTTCGACAAATTACAGTAATACTTCTCTAACAGCCACGAGGCGGGAAAAACACATACCGTTTTTTCTTCGCTTGTGGATCTATATAAGGGCTATTTGTCTGCCAAACTTTGGACAATTTGAGAAAGACCTCCATTTTCTGTGAATTTTTGTTTATATTTCGGTCGACATTGAACGACCTTAACAAAGCACTGTTATGCATCTCTAAGTGCCACGAAACATGAAAAACTTATGCCGTTTTCTCGCAAGTTGTGGGTCTATATAAGGGCTATTTATGTGCCAAACTTTGGACAATTTGAGAAAGACCTCCATTTTCTGTGAATTTTTGTTTATTTTTCGGTTGACATTGAACCACCTTAACAAAGCACAGTTATGCCCCTCTAAGTGCCACGAAGCATGAAAAACTTATGCCGTTTTCTCGCCAGTAGTGGGTCTATATAAGGGCTATTTATGTGCCAAGCTTTGGAAAATTTGAGAAAGACCTCCATTTTCTGTGAATTTTTGTTTATTTTTCGGTTGACATTGAACCATCTTAACAAAGCACAGTTATGCCCCTCTAAGTGCCACGAAGCATGAAAAACTTATGCCGTTTTCTCGCCAGTTGTGGGTCTATATAAGGGCTATTTATGTGCCAAACTTTGGACAATTTGAGAAAGACCTCCATTTTCTGTGAATTTTTGTTTATTTTTCGGTTGACGTTGAACCACCTTAGCAAAGCACAGTTATGCCGCTCTAAGTACCACGAAGCATGAAAAACTTATGCTGTTTTCTCGCCAATTGTGGGTCCATATAAGGGCTATTTATGTGCCAAACTTTTGACAATTTGAGAAAGACCTTCATTTTCTGTGAATTTTTGTTTATTTTTCGATTGACATTGAACCACCTTAACAGCACAGTTATGCCGCTCTAAGTACCACGAAACATCAATTCCATCTGCCGTTTTCTCGCCGTTTGTGGGTCTATATATAAGGGCTATTTATGTGCCGAACTTTGGACAATTTGCCTTGTCTTGTACTCTTGTCCAGAAAATGGTTGCGTACGCAGTTAGCAGAGATATCTGGGCTTATTCTAGGGAATTTTTCTTGGGGGGGGGGGGGGGCCCTCGGGGGGCGAGGTCATTCTTCTAGGGTGGCGAAAATTTTTCAAAATTTTCTAAAAACATGCTAAAAATAGCGCTATTCTTATAGTAATCGCCAAAAGTTCGTTTTTAGTGCAAAAATAGCGCTTAAATAGGCAAAAATAGACTTAAAATCTCCGGCGAAGCCAGAAAATTTTTGAAAATTTGGCCTTCTGAGCGATTGTTTCAGGGCAAAAGTTGGTACCAAATGGGGCACCCACTTTTTTGGGGGGGTGCGATTTTGGGGGGGGGCGATTTTTTTGGGGGGAAGGGTGTTTATGGGGGGGGCCCACCCCCCCACGAGAATAAGCCC